>JAXQQM020057761.1:0-107321 GCA_034641835.2 Pinus albicaulis
AGATACTCGCATTTGGATAAAGGCAGCGCAGCCAAGGAGATACGCCCATCCTTTGTCAGGTAGACATGCCACTTCTTTGTCATGTTCTCACTCTGTTCGAATTGAAAAGATATATTAGGGCAAGAAACGGTAAAACCAACACTGATTAAAAAAGCTGGAATTCTGAAATGGTGAAAAGTTATCAAACATTTTCTTATGGCGTCATCTACCCAGCCTTCAAATTTGCCCAGACGGCCAAAATGGTTGGAACTTGGTAAAAAAAATTCAAAAAATCTGACAGTAGGAATGTTTGAATGAGTTTTTAAGGGTGGAAATGGATTGAACACCATCAAAAACTCCTGGGACACCCAAAATATTTAAGTTGACAACTGTAACCTGGATTTACAAAAGTTCTTGCTAGATTTTATCAAAATCCGGTAAGAATTTCCATAATTTTCTAGACAAATTTGAAAGCTAGATAGACTACGGCCTTTCTTACCTGAGCCTTGTTAAGACCTGTGAAGGAAAACATGCCAATCTGTCTGAGGACAAAGGACCAATCTTTCCCATTCTTATCCTTTACAGAAATATTATCATACAGTCGCTGCCTCACACCCTTGATTCTTCCAGACATAAGTTCCATTTCTGATTTCCATTCATCAAACATGGCAGGATTGCCTACAACATTTGCCACAATTTGAGCCCCATGAACTGGAGGATTCGAGTACATTGATCTAGCAAGCCTTTTAAGTTGCTTTTCACCCTGCCAGAAGTGCATGGACAAATGCAGTTAGCGTTCCATTTAAATAATGCTGGAAGTTGAAGATATTCCAATAATAAACATATCCACTAGAAAGAATACAATCCAAAGTTTATTAGTGGTACCTATTGGCAAAATCTGATGAGGAGTACACAACATTAATAGCTCCTATCCTTTCTGCGTAGAGACCGAGGTTCTTGCTATAGGATTGAGCAACAAAAACTTCCATCCCACGAGCTACAAACAACCTCATAGATGATGCATCCGCATCAAGACTGCCACTTGCAAATCCCTGCAAGTTCAGGTAAAATCACATATTAAATTGCAAAAAGGGGTCCTTTCAGACCAATTGTCAGTTCATTACAACAAAGGATTACTAGACACACAACAACAGAGAGGCTGCACAGAGGAGGAGAGAGGAAGGTGAACCAAGCAAGCATATTCACCTAGGGAGGGCCTCTATGGATGCCCATTGGCATAAAGGCCAATACCTCATGAATGGAATTTTGGAATTGCTTCTAAGACTATAACATCACAGATCTCTTCCACCTGGGCTGTAATATCACTTAGCTTCTTTCAATGTAATGAGTAAAAATAATAGAACTGTGAACTCATATACATTTAATAACCATAAATTCATATCAATAAAACCCAAATTCCAAAGGATTTTTTCATAAAAATAATTGCATTCAATAAAGGATTACTAACCATGTCAAACGATTTTTTCCATTTAAAGAGGGCTTTTAATGCATCGAATTCTGAAGGTATTTCCATTGAATTCATCAAGGCTTCGAAATGAAGAAGCAGTATAACTTAAAAAATAATCGAAGTAAAAGGAAACTGGCAAGGTAGAAAAATGCATACAAATGAAATGCAAAAAATAATCTACACACTGGGAAATTCATATAAAATATGAAAACTGTAAATTTAACCTCCATATCAGTGAATCATCATGAACCTGATAATCAACATCAAAGAAAGTAGTATGATTCTTTTCCAGAATGGCATCAGCTATTTTCTCCCACTGCTTGGGAGTTGGATCAATTCCAGTGGGATTGTGAGCACAACCATGAAGCAACACAAAAGAACCACTTGGTGCAGCCTGCAACAAGTCAAACAATTAGCAGTCTACCATCAAAAAATTAACAGTGTATTTACCTAACATCTAATTCTGTGAAAAGGCAGGTAAAATAAACTGTCATACCTTAATGTTTGCAATCATCCCTTCAAAGTCTAGTCCTACAGTTTTAGGATCATAGTAACGGTATTCCGACCAAGGAACCCCAGCATCATTGAAAATGTTCTTGTGATTTCCTGGTAAAATCAATCTAGAATAAAAAATCTTACAAATGATGGAATATTATTTTGCATCAAATTACGTTACAACTGTACGATGTTTTTGGAAGGATTTGTTATTCATTACATTGTGGTCTTTTCTGTCGTGGATTACACTATTTTATTCATTCTTGGTCCTGGCTCCTATATCATAGTGGTGACAAGGTTCAGGGAAGTCCTGCCTAGTATAATTTTGGGTAAACTCTCGAAGATACCTTTGTCAGTCTGATACTTGTCTCCTCCTCTCTCCCCCACCCCCATCACTATGGGCCACTATCACTGCCATCATATATGTTATTTTTTATATGGCCTAAACGAGGTCCAGCATAGCCTTCTATAGGCTCAATGCAGGATGGAAAATTCCACCATCAGATAGGTTCAATGGCAAGAGGAATGTGAACACAAGTTACAGGCAGAGAGCATAGTTTCATGAGGACTGGGCCATGGAGACAGCAACTCAACTGTTGGAGTTGAGAGAAACTGAGAAGGAATTCTCTACCTTCGCAATCATTTCTCATAGGCATTATCTAGAATTAGATGCTCAGCTTGGAGAATTGAAATATTTGGTTAACAGAGTAGTGGGGTATTTGTAGATTCCCCAAGAGGTAATTCATCCTCCTCCAATGGTTCTGTCCACTGGAGACCCTACTTGCAAAGGTTTCTCTTGGACTCTAGTTCCATGAACTCCTGATCTGGTTATGAAAGACACAGTAGGAGATATCAATCCTCCATACCGAACTGCAGTAACCATGTGCAGTAAAGACACAGGAATGGAGACATGGGTGGGCTGAAATGGGGAGATTTTCCAGTTTTTCTTATCAATCTTAATTGTCATAATGTTTTGTCTGGTAGCAATATTGCTATTCCAGTTCGTAAGGCAGTATACCTGTCAGGACTCCTCATATAGACTAGGATAGGGTCCAATCAAAATATTTGGATAAACAACAGTATTTTTCATCACTGGCTATGGCCTTCCTATCTATTTTTTGTATTAGACTGCTAAGATTTGGCAGCAAACTTCTCTAATTTAAAATCAAACAACACTTGTGGAAAAAAAAAAATTAAGATGTAGTAATTAACTAATTTCACAATAATGTGTGGTGCCATCTAGTTGAAAGTTTATAGCCTATAGAATGTAGATATTTAAACTAGGATTTAAGCACGTAAATTTTATTGAGCCATAAATCATTGAGGAGCAATTTGGTATTAATGTACAAAATAGACTCACATAAACACCTAGATAACAATAGTTCTTACTATGCACCAATAGTAGCCTCTAGAAATCAAAATGTCAACCATAATCTATAATGCTATTATATAGATATCACTTTCTGCCCATTTTCCCTTTTTATTTGTAAAAGGAGGACGAAATTCCGGCTTTAAAACTCTTAACTTATGTGACAAACAAGTCTATGTGTCAAGTACCAAACCTTTGGCACCATTTTTTATTGTTCTGCAATTGTAAACAAATTTTGATGCTAAATCATAGTTGAACATAGATTATTTGATGTTGTGATATGCAACAAAGTGTTTTTCAATGAATAAACATATAGAACTATATCCAGTGAGATGACCCACATGCTGCCAGCCAGATAAGTGTAATTGTTATTTGATCGTCAATGACAATCAGAATAAGATAATTCATAGCCAGAAATGATAAAGAATTGGCACGGATAGGACAGTCAAATCATGGTAGTCTATTATAATAGCTTAACCGTGAATACCAAATTTTTTATTTTAAACCATGAAGCAACGGCAACAACTTTCAAAAGGGTCAACAACAACTCAGGAGTAAACAATACCAGAAAAGGCACTTTGAACTGAAGGTGAAAAGAAAAACCTCTGAAAGTCGAAAGGTTCTATGGAAAATTGGCTATTTAGTCAAAATTAATTGTATCTCTATGTTAAAATTCCAAGTTTCTATAAATACCAACATGGAATCTACTAAAAGTATATACAAGGAACTTAAGAGAAAACATTACAAATTTGATATTTGTTTTACATGTGAAAGAAGAAACTTTAATTAAAGACAGAAGATCTGATATCTATATGTCATATTTATAATATGGTTAGTCCCAACAGCAACATTACCCTTCTGCAAAAGCATCTAAAAAAGCAGCATAATATTTGGGCAATAATTTTACAAAAACTATGCAAGTCTATACCTTCCAGAGGAAAGCTGAGAGCTATTTACAGTTCCCCTCGAACTACTCAATTGTCTTGCTCTTTGATCATGCTCCTTATCAATCCTCATTGAAGCTACCTCTTTCTCCATGGCAGCTACTTCTCTGCGCATTTTCTTTGCCTCCACCTCCATTGCTTTTGTCAAAGTATCCACTTTCTTCGCTAGCATCTGAATGAACAATTTAAGTAAGTTATTTCAAGTGTAAATGTGAGTCTTCATCTATGCTTCACATCGGTGCCAAAGGAATGGTCGAAAGTGATAAACAGTGTGACCTATTGATTGAAAGTGAATGTACCTCAATTGCATCATCCTTGTCTTTAAGACTTTGATCCTTTTCATTGGCAGCTTTTCTCAAGGCTATAACCTCCTTTTGTAGCATGTCATACAACACACCTGAAACAGAATCTTCAGGCCCAACTTCTGTAAATTCAGGTGGTTTGCTATCTGAATTCTCTTTCCCAACATCATGTTGATTCGGCATTTTTGGATATCCCATTACTTTTTTTAGTTGTGTGGTTCTCACTGAGTCCATTTGTAAATGTCTTGTTGCGTTCTATTGATCTCCCGCCATCAAATGATCTTCCACCATCAAATGACCTAGATGTTCCTTTTGCACTCTTTAAAATTGTACTGGCTTTACTGGATAGTGAAGACCTCATTTGACAAAGTGATGATCTCCTTGGACCAAAACCATTTGACATGACTCTTGATGCAATCTTTGCACCACCAATTGATTGGCGGCGAGAAGGACCATTGCTAATGCTTCGTCCATCAGAGGAGGATGGTCAAATAACACCATTTGGTGATCCTCTTATTCCTTCTTCAACTACTTTCAACCGTAGTTGAAACTTCTCCTGTAGGCACAGGCTTTTTTAGCAACAACGACCAAAGATATAGATTGGAAACCAAGTAAAGGTATAAAAAAGAAACAATGAAGAGAATCTATTTTTTCCTACTTTAAGTGCTGCTTCAGTTTTCGCAGCCCGCTCTGTAATGGCTAATTTATCACGAAGCTGCCGCATTTCACCCTGCAGACAAAAATATAGTAAAAGATTGCAATTTTCCTTTTAGTTCTTAAAAGATTGCAATTTTCCTTTTAGTTCTTTGTCTCCATTTAAATTATATACATATAAGGAGTGAAATCTTTCATTTAACTTTCAAATTTCAATCATGATGTTCCATTACTAATCAATAAACATGAATATAGAGAATAGTGCATCATGGAGATAGGATTTTCCCTCCCTAGATAAGGTTGACAAGCATCTCCACTTTTGCTCTGATATCACACAGACTCTATATCCTTCCTATAAATATTTGTCTTGGTCGAGAATGTAAACAAGAATCCATAGCCATTTTCATAATCAGAGAGCCCAGAAAGTAACTAGCTCTTTGCTCAAGTAGGTGAGGTCCTAATGCTAGAGCTCTACTAAATTATTGTAAAACACTGAACTTTTAAGTAAAATATTTACTTTATTTTGACCAACAAGAAAACATGTTGAGCTAAGCATCCTTTTTCATTTGGAAATATAAGTCATCTGTAAACAGTGAATCTCTACTACAATGTGTAATGCCAAAAGACAGACTTACAAGCAGCTAGCCTCAATTTATAAACCATTAATGAGAAAATTTTAATTACATACTCGTATAAAGGAAAATTGCAATCTTTTATGTGTACTCTTACAAGGAATTATTTTCTCGTATAAACCACTCGTATAAGGGATGTTGTTTCTTGACCCATATCGGAGACTTCTCAACTTATTTGGAAACTTGACAAAAGTGGTTACAATTATCCATTTCAACTAAGCTTGTCCAGAATTTTGAATCCCTAGGAAAGGTCATCAACAAATGGTCGAGTAGCATTAATTCCCTATTTGCTTCATGAATTGGTGTAAAGTTATGAAGTGAACCAATTTGTCTTGTCCCATGCCTAAATAAATTCGCTTCTTAACATCTTTCAGTATTTTACATTTCAACACTATTTAAAAATAGCATTTCTGTCATTCCATAACATACATATGCCTCTAGTATATAAGAATACAAAAATATCTACCAATAGGGTAGACACCTTGGAAGAAACTATATAATCAAACACCTCTGCAAACAAGTTGCTGAAGACATTGAAGAAAACGAGACAAATATATTGCAAAATTAAGTAGATACTTATTAGAGATGCATAAAAGCTACAAAGCTATCTTGAGCTGACTGAAATTAGATTGCCTTGCTACCGACTGTGGGATACTAGTTCAGTTCTGGTGTAGCTATGGCATCATGCCCCTTTATGTAATTGCTACGCAAATTTTCATCTAAATATTGGCCCAAACCATTTCAATGTCATATGAACCTGTTGTAATTGACAAATACTAAATTGGAAAACATTTAGTAATAGTATTTCTCTCTTTCATTCTATCTAAAATGACAAAAAGGTCCAATAGCCCATAGAGAGTTATCCACAACTCATCTACAAATTTGAATTACAGACTTGAATTTACATTTCTCATTTCAAGTCCTTGTAAGAGTACACATAAAAGATTGCAATTTTCCTTTTAGTTCTTTGTATCCATTTAAATTCTGTACATATAAGGACTGAATCCTTCATTTAACTTTCAAATTTAAATCATGATGTTCCATTACTAATCAATAAACATGAATATAGAGAATAGTGCATCATGGAGATAGGATTTTCCCTCCCTAGATAAGGTTGACAAGCATCTCCACTTTGGCTCTGATATCACACAGAATCTATATCATTCCTATAAATATTTGTCTTGGCTGAGAATGTAAACAAGAATCCATAGCCATTTTCATAATCAGAGAGCCCAGAAAGTAACTAGCTCTTTGCTCAAGTAGGTGAGGTCCTAATGCTAGAGCTCTGCTAAATTATTGTAAAACACTGAACTTTGAAGTAAAATATTTACTTTAGTTTGACCAACAAGAAAACATGTTGAGCTAAGCATCCTTTTTCATTTGGAAATATAAGTCATCTATAAACAGTAAATCTCTGCTACAATGTGCCATGCCAAAAGACAGACTTACAAGCAGCTAGCCTCAGTTTATAAACCATTAATGAGAAAATTTGAATAACAGACTCGTATAAAGGAAAATTTCAATCTTTTATGTGTACTCTTAAAAGGACTTATTTTATCGTATAAACCACTCGTATAAAAGATGTTGTTTCTTGACCAATATCAAAGACTTCTCAACTTATTTAGCAACTTGATGAAAGTGGTTACAATTATCCATTTCAACTAAACTTGTCCAGAATTTTGAATCCCTCAGAAAGGTCATCAACAAATGGTTGAGTAGCATTAATTCCATATTTTCTTCATGAATTGGTGTAAAGTTATGAAGTGAGCCAATTTGTCATGTCCCGTGCCTAAATAAATTTGATTCTTAACATCTTTCAGTATTTTACATTTCAACACTATTTCAAAATAACATTTCTATCATTCCATAACATACATATGCCTCTAGTATATATGAATTAAAAAATGTCTACCAATAGGGTAGACACATTGGAATAAACTATATAATCAAACACCTTTGCAAACAAGTTGCTGAAGACATTGAAGAAAATGAGACAAATATATTGCAGAATTAAGTGGATACTTATTAGAGATGCATAAAAACTACAAAGCTATCTTGAGCTGACTGAAATTAGATTGCCATACTACCGACTGTGGGATAATAGTTAAGTTCTGGTGTAGCTATGGCATCATGCCCCTTTATGCAATTGCTATGCATATTTTCATCTAAATCTTGGCCCAAACCATTTCAATGTCATATGAATCTATTGTAATTGACAAAGATTAAATTGGAAAACATTTAGTAATAGTCTTTCTCTCTTTCATTCTATCTAAAATGACAAAATGGTCCAATAGCCCATAAAGAGTTATCCACAACTCATCTACAAATTTGAATTACAGACTTCAATTTACAGTTCTCATTTCAAGTCCTTATAAGAGTACACATAAAAGATTGCAATTTTCCTTTTAGTTCTTTGTCTCCATTTAAATTCTATACATATAAGGACTGAAATCCTTCATTTAACTTTCAAATTTAAATCATGATGTTCCATTACTAATCAATAAACATGAATATAGAGAATAATGCATCATGGAGATAGGATTTTCCCTCCCTAGATAAGGTTGACAAGCATCTCCACTTTGGCTCTGATATCACACAGAATCTATATCCTTCCTATAAATATTCATCTTGGCCGAGAATGTAAACAAGAATCCATAGCCATTTTCATAATCAGAGAGCCCAAAAAGTAACTAGTATGTAACTTTGACTCCTTGATACCTTAGAATTTCTCCAAGAAGCTCACCTCTGCCAGAACCACATACCTTCCACGGATCTTGTAGTCCCGGATAAAAAGGAAAATGGGCACTTTTGTGACATTCATCTATCTCAGAAGCTCCATGCATTCTTCATTCTCATCTCCATTCATCCTTGCAAAAAACCACATTGTAAGTCATTCTCTTGGTCAGCCTCACTACAATTGGGTAAAATTTGACATAAGGCCCGCAATTCTTCAGTCTAACATCTAGAACAACCAACTTGTGGTCCTCTGTATGTTCTTTGAGCAATGCTTCCACATCTTGCCTATTATGGAGCTGATGAATAGGAGCATCATTGTCACCATAGTAGAGGACATCACCCTCCAACTGGTTTGGGCCAATGACGACTTCTTCATGAATCTTCACCATGTTCTTGTAAAAGCTAAAAGAGGGACATGTGTTATGTTGTTGTTTTTTCCTTTTTCTTTCTTGCACAGAGCTCGTTAGTCTGCTCAGACTCATCTCCAATTAGTAGAATGAATCTCACTTCTGGGAAAATCCTACTAAGGTCAACCATGAATAGGCATATTCTTTTGTTGTAATAGTTGTGACTTGCTGCATATTCCACCAGTACAAGCTTGTTCTCTGCAAGCCTGAGGGCTTCATCAAATTCATATACTGTATGAAACTTCAACACCCTATCATCATTTATGTTAATTTCAATCTCAATCAATTGGGCACCGCTCAAAGAATCTCTGAAAATGGGCTCCTAATTGAATTTAAAATTTTCCACGATGAGGCAATCTATGGTTGAATCGTCAATAACTCTGACTCTGACTCCTTGATACCTTAGAATTTCTCCAATAAAATCACCTCTGCTAGAACCCACATACCTTCCACGGATCTTGTAGTCCTGGATAAAAAGGAAAATGGGCACTTTTGTGACATTCATCTGTCTTAGAAGCTCCATGCATTCTTCATTCTCATCTCCATTCATCCTTGCAAAAAACCACATTGTAAGTCATTATCTTGGTCAGCCTGACTAAAATTGGGTGAAATTTGACACAAGGCCCACAATTATTCAGTCTAACATCTAGAACAACCAACTTGTGGTCCTCTGTGTGTCCTTTGAGCAATGATTGCCCATCTTGCCTATTATGGAGCTGATGAATAGGATCATCATTGTCACCATAGTAGAGGACATCACCCTCCAACTGGTTTGGGCCAATGACTTCTTCTTCATGAATCTTCACCATGTTCTTGTAAAAGCTAAAGGGGGGACATATGTTATGTTGTTTTTTTTTTCCTTTTTATTTCTTGCACAGAGCTCGTTAGTCTGCTCAGACTCATCTCCAATTACTAGAATGAATCTCACTTTTGGGAAAATCCTACTGAGGTCAGCCATGAATAGGTATATTCTTTTGTTGTAATAGTTGTGACTTGCTGCATATTCCACCACTACAAGCTTGTTCTCTGCAAGCCTGAGGGCTTCATCAAATTCATGTACTGTATGAACCTTCAGCACCCTATCATCATTTATGTTAATTTCAATCTCAATCAATTAGGCACCGCTCAAAGTAGCTCTGAAAATGGGCTCCTAATTGAATTTAAAATTGTCCACTATGAGGCAATCTATGGTTGAATCATCAATAACTCTGACTCTGACTCCTTGATACCTTATAATTTCTACAATAAGATCACCTCTGCCAGAACCCACATACCTTCCACGGATCTTGTAGTCCCAGATAAAAAGGAAAATGGGCACTTTTGTGACATTCATCTGTCTCAGAAGCTCCATGCATTCTTCATTCTCATCTCCATTCATCCTTGCAAAAAACCACATTGTAAGTCATTCTCTTGGACAATTAGAGATGCATTGATTGTCACCATATTCAACCCTCTGTCCATGGCCAGCGACCATGCAGCCCTCTCTGACAATGTCTTGGCTAATGCGTACCATAACTGTGAGAAGGAAATATTGCATAATTAGAACAGGAATACCACAGATGACTTCAAGGCTTGGAATACTGCTTTGAACTACACAATCTTTGAGAAACCCCCAAATTTTATACATATATCCCTTAAAAAAATGATCAATACCCCACCATGATGTATTATCTTATCTATGTAAAAATATATATACTTAGCACAAAGCCATTTTAGCCCTGCTTCAGTATGCACCAAAGATTTATACAAAGGTTACATATGTAGACTTTCTTAGTATTTGATGCATGCAAAGAACTGCTACATGTTATTTAATCCCGCGACTAATCTTATCCTCACGCATGATAATTTTACCCACCAACTTCACTAAGATGAATCTATGTAGATGGAAATCTAATTTAAAGGGTCATGTATTTTTTTGGTTAA
This sequence comes from Pinus albicaulis, assembly GCA_034641835.2. NCBI lineage: Eukaryota > Viridiplantae > Streptophyta > Pinopsida > Pinales > Pinaceae > Pinus > Pinus albicaulis. The sequence continues at coordinate 10,910 of JAXQQM020057761.1, forward strand.
TAGTATTTTTGGTTAAAATGGGTATAGTCAAATTTTGAAGCAGATTTCATTTCACTAACATGTGTGGCAGATCTATTTGATTATTTAATGTGAATTTCAACAACAAAAACTAGTTGAACTTTGAGGGCATCCAAATCCAAACCTGATTGTCAGTGAAGGCCCCTCGGTGCTAAGGAGGATCATTGTGATCGAGCAAGCTTGCAGCAGTGCCCCCTGGGACAACTTTATATCCCACTGGATTTCCAATCTTTGTCTTCTTTGATGGATTGATCACATGAAACTCAGATGGCTGATAGAGGCTCAGCTTAATTTGGGCATCCTTCTCTGTTTTTGCTATGTGTCTCTCTGCTTTCCAAAAACTTTTTCTTGGAGTTTGTCCCTTCTTCACCGTTTGCTTGGCCATCTTGACCTGGACAAAGGAATTGTCTGTACCATCAACATCCATGTCCAGGTAGAAAGTAATATAATGGTCATGGATGACACCAATTGTATTTTGAGCAAGCAAAGTCCCATGAATCTCATCCTCGGATCTAATCTGGTTGACATTCTCATATTTTGTACCTTTGATCAACAAGATCCCACTTAGTCCAACCTGTATGCCAAATAAAATAGTCAAAAGCTTAGCCCTTCTAATCTGCGCTTGAGTAAAAATAACTTGACAAGTTGCTTTCTCAAGGAAAGATTTCAGAGTTTCCTACCTTAATTCGGATAAGGCCATCAGTCTGAAATTCCCAATCCACAATATAATCATAGTTTGCAACAGATGCTGCCATGCAGGCTACTAAGGTAACCTTTGGTCTGACTTCTCGAATTTGTCACACAATAGATTTCACAAATTAGAAATACAAACAATATGCCAGTGCAAACAGAAGCAAGAAACTTTTTCAAGGTTTATACATGTGCCAAGGAAACAATATACCAGTGCAAACAAAAGCATCATCTTTTTTTCTACATTTATACAAGTGCCAAGCAAACATCTAAATGCCAAGGAGATTGTCAATGAGTACCAAGCAGCGACCTAATCTTACCCACCAAGGAAACAATATACCAGTGCAAGCAAAAGCATCAATTTTTTTCAACGTTTATACAAGTGCCAAGCACACATCTAAATGCGAAGGAGCTTGTCACTGAGTACCAAGCAGCGACCTAATTTTATCCATCCTAACTTCGTTTATGGAGATTGGAAGGAGATATATGGACAACCAAGCATGAGATGTATTCATATTAAGTCTAGTCTTTATAAGAACATTTATTACCACCATAAGTTATAGTCTGTCCATGGAGATTTGATACTTCCTGAAATGATTCCTAGTCACGTGGATCAACAAAAGTTAGAAGACACATTTCTGACACATTTATGGAGAAAGCATGCTTATACCAAACAAGACTATAACTCTAAAAGAAGTCAACGGGGCTCAAATTATAAAGCCGTGGAATAAGAGCAAGAGTAATGTAGAAGCAGCTCCTCCCTATGAGGTCCTAAGTCACAATAATTGCAAGATGAATCCAAAAGCAGCTCCACCCTAAGTCACAATAACTGTGAGAGGAATGCAAAAGCAGCTCCGCCCTATGAGGTCCTAAGTCACATGGTTTGGGTTCCGCAATGATTAGGTTTACGTAAAATTTGAATGTTTTTATGAGGTTTAGATGAGGTTTGCCATTATGTTTCTCTATACATTTTATCTATATTTACTTCCAACTGAAATATAACATACTAGCAATTGCACCTAATGTTGCAAAGGAAATGTCGTAAGGAAGATGTTAGAAAGATCCCAAATCTATACCTTTGTGGCTTGCCAAGCTTCGCTGTGGGACAGTGGGGCACAAAGACCCTAAAACTAAAACTATTAAGAAGATGTATTAAAAACAGAGTTGCTGGAGCAAGGATCATGTAACTAAAACTATTAAAACTATTAAGAAGATGTATTATGCTGCTGTAAATTTAGTGCACTTGTTATTCCATTCACTTGAGTATTGTCATTCTGGTAGCTTTCTTATTGCACTTGTTATTCCAACTAATATGACAAGGGCAGAGTAAATCCAGTACATAAACTATATGTCAAGATGGAAAAGAGTCATCATCATCACTCCAATCCAAAATCTATACCTTTGTGGTTTGCCAAGCTTCGTTGTGGGACAGTGTGGCACAAAGACCCTAAAACTAAAACTATTAAAACTATTAAGAAGATGTATTAAAAAAAGAGTTGCGGGAGCAAGGATGCTTTGGTGTCAGTTAATAGCCTGAACTGGGTGTTAGAACATTTCTTTTGCAACCATGTGAATCCACTGTTGATGTGAGGCTGCTTTGTAAAGTTGATGGAAGGTATGAGTGCTGCAATGTCAAGATGGAAGAGAGTCATCATCATCACTCCAATCCCAAATCTATATCTCTGTGAATTGCAAAGCTTTGTTGTGGGACAGTGAGGCACAAAGACCCTAAAACTAAAACTATTAAAACTATTAAGAAGATGTATTAAAAACAGAGTTGCTGGAGCAAGGATCATGTAGCTAAAACTATTAAAACTATTAAGAAGATGTATTCTGCTGCTGTAAATTCAGCTGATTGTTAGTCCAACCATGCTTATTGCACCTTTTATTCCAACCAATATGACAAGGGCAGAGTAAGGTTGTATTTTAGATAGTTCAGCTTTTCCCTTTATTGTTGAAAGATCTTCTGTTGATGTAAATTCAGCTAATTTAAGCAGTACAAAAAAACCTATGCACCAAGTGGTTGTGCATACAAGCTCTTCCAAAATTGTCCCTAGTAAACAGTATTGTCATTCCACTTGCTTGCTTAATGCACTTGTTATTCCATTCACTTGTTAATGAACTTGTTATTACACTCCATTATTCCATGTTCAGACCTTATTACAAACTCCAAAACTGTTTGTCACTACTTGGATTTCCCATTTGATGTAACTCATGAAATTTTCCAGTTGCAGAATATTGAATGGGATAAAGGCTTCATGGTTTTAGGAGGGGTTACTTATGGAGAAGAGAATGCTACCTGCATAATGTTACAGTTTAATAAAATTAATTAACCAAATTAAAAAACAAAACAAAACAAAACAAAACAAAAAAAAAACAAAACTTTGAGCACTTTTCATAGTTTGGAAGGTGGTGCTTTGAAAGGGAACCTTGCTATATACTGTGATAGGATCAAGAAATATTCTAGTGTCCACATTTACATGTAGCCTTCAAAACAACCCTATTTCACAAGGTTCAATAGGGAAATATCCCCACGACATACCCTTGGAAATGAGGACATCAAGGGACATCCCCCATCTACAAGACATAACAGGAAATCCCCATAAATGCTAATATGAGATATATTTGAATTATATTTCACACACAAATTCTCGACTATGATGTAATGATAAATACTGACAACATTTGCAACTGAATACAAAATTCCATAAATACACACCAATCCACAGTCAGCTCGGGATGAAAACCATAAATCTCTGCCCACCATCATAATGGTAAAATTTAACACTATGGATGGAAACCATAAATCTCACCCCACCATCATAATGGTAAAATTTAACACTATGGATGAAAACCATAAATCTCACCCCACCATCATAATGGTAAAGTGCTCTTTGAATAAAGCATGCCCAACAAAATTTAAACTCTGTATGGAGGATGCGCACTAGTGTAAGAGTGTGAATGGGTTTTGTATTTGTAATACAGGTAACCCGGTTTATTTCCTATTGCATGTTACCTTCACAATGTATTACAGATGGTTGATAATTATGGTTTTCAAAAGTAGGGTTGATTACTTTATAATATTACATATTCACATAGTTGTGAGTTATGAGTTATGGTTGTCACTCACTCACATAAAACCAGGCTTGCAATTCCAATCCATTAAATAAACTGCAGAAGAAAGATACCATATATATTCACATGGTGGTGAGTTATGAGTTATGGTTGTCACTCACAGAGAGTTATGAGTTATGGTTGTCAGTCACTCACAGAAAACTAGGCTTGCAATTCCAATCCATTAAATAAACTGCAGAAGAATGATACCATATATATTCACATGGTGGTGAGTTATGAGTTAATGAGTTATGGTTGTCACTCACAGAGAGCCAGGCTTGCAATTCCAATTAAACAAACTGAATAAGACCGGAAGAAGAAAAAATATACATGATAAATGATAATCCACATACATTAATTCACAGATAATAATCCACATTGATTCACAGGTAACAGCGGAGACTATCTATCTGAACATCAATCAGGTTAACAAAAAAGCTAAAGAGGAAGAAAAGATCTACATGATAAGTGATAATCCACATTGATTCACAGGCAATAGAGGAATCTCTATTCATCTGAACATCAATCTAAGCAGCCGTAATGTACATACCCACAACGACCATCAGCAATCTCCTGCACACAAACATCACTTTCTATTCACCTCACCAGAGTGGATTAGATGCAAGCTCTGAGATTTCATGGGCAATAACACTGATCATGCCATCCACACCAACGTTACTATTAGGGGACTTGAAGGGCTGCATACCAGTCATGTATGAAGGGATTGAGAAAGGGTATGCACAGACATCTGGGCACTGTGTTCCAGAGTGCCCTACCCAGGCATAGGGAAGGGTATACCCTACAGTGGAAGGGAAGGTCAAATAATGAAACCCACAAACTGCCCTATAAAAATCCTGGACTGCTACATCAGTAAAAGTGAGCAAGAGATAGAGACCAGTCTTGGGATCAATGGGCAAGGGATGGCGAAGGGCTGTTACTGCACTCTTAATCACAGCCTGGATTGGGAGGCGAGTGAGTGAATTTCCATGAGAGTAATAGCGATCATTCACTTCAGATCCCACCACAATATTCTTGCTGATGTTAGACCCAGTCTGGTCTGTGTAAAGCTGCACAGTCCTCCACCATTCTACAACAGAGGCGGTTTTGCTGCTCCTGACGCTTCTATTGTTCTTTGAGAGGGCAAGCAAGAAAGCCTTTATGATCCTCTTGTCATTGAAAGTCCAGTTGCCATACCAGATTGTGTGAATGGTGATATTTTCTGTGAGGCTTGAGCACAGGACCATTGTGGTATCTCATGTGGACAAATTCTGAGGAGCCTTCATATCTCTGTGAGCTCCCAAATTCATTTCCCATGGATACATCTGCAGCTTCTGTTGTGTTGAAGTTGGAATTCCATGGCCTCCAGGCCTCAACAGCTGTAAAAGCCAGAATATAGAATAAAAATATAGAACCCACATGGAATGAAGCAGCAGAAACCCCAACTCTCTCCATTTAAAAAATATATACAATAACTATTCCAAAGCCTCTAAACAAGTCCCTGATGTGTATTATCTCTTAATATTATGGTTTGCGTGGTCAGGATTTGGATGAAGGAACCGGTTTGCAGTTTGATGTTGGTGAGCATTATGTTCATCCTCTTTTTTTCCCTCACCGATCCTGTGCACAACATGGTAAACCCCAGCTACATGGAGAACACCAAGTACGCTGAGAATAGAAGGTAATCTGCATTGATGGCATCTTTTATTGTTGTCATCGTATCCATAACAACCGTCGGGTCTCCTTAGAGAGTCCCATTAATAAAATAGCTCGATGATATAGTCGACATTAGCAGGCTCTCGAATGTGTGCCCCATTTTTCAATAATGGCGGATTTGATGCTCTCAGTAAGCCATTACCCTCGCTCAACCAGCAAAAAGATCGGCGAGCCTATGCACATCCAAGGACCAACATTCAACTTCCACGCTCCTTCCAAGCTCCAACCACCCCAGAGAACCAGTGAAAAAATGGGGCGAAGTACTCCAACCCCTGCCTCCGACCCTGTAAATCCAGGCGAATGCCATTAAAATCTGCTCCAACAAAAAAAATCGAGGGCGAATTCGATTGTTTTAGTTTTATCCGCATTTTTTTTGGTTGGCTAACATATAATAATTAATTATTTTTAAAATAATTATTGGGCTAATTTTCATAAAACCAAAAACATCATAAAAAAAAAACACTAAACACAACGTAGTGGGAAACAAATACCTAGGCACATACAGTGCACCACACTTCAGCAGTTTACTAGCCCTGGTTGACAATTAATGACCTCAATTTAGGAACACCAAGTTGAGCAACAATTGGCAACAGGGAGGATATGAAACCAACACTAGAATATTCACTAACATTCGGGGAGTCAAATGGATTGGTACTGAGGTAAGAGGATATCCAACTCTTTCAAACATGCATGCTGTAAATACATTTATTACAAAAGTGGAAGAAAAGGTACCAATAGAACATAGAGTCCCTGTTATGGATGTAGCACTACAATCCACGTTAGCAATATGGTGGGCTAATCATCACAACTCTCTTATTCTATGGGAATATGTTTCTAGAACACTAAGAACCAGATTCCACGAAGCTTCAGGACCACAATTCATCGAGAAGTACCAAGGGATTCTGACCCTATAGAGAATTTAAAGAATTGTGAGTATAGCTAGAAGAAAACAGGATATCTAGAATCTTTGTGGGTGCACAACTTCATACATTCACTGGACACCATTCCACAAGCCTGGTATTAGATAGAGGAGAAGAAAAGAGGAATTGGTACTTGGGGAGTAGCTGCGGAAATTTTCATGCAATGTTTTTCTTTCAAGGGAGATACAAAACCAGTTACAGATGCCCTTCAAACAATCAAAAGAGTATTATCCTTTCCAGAGATTCAGGAAGATGAAGAAATTTCATTATCAGAACATACAATCAAAGAATTAGTAGCATGTAAATGGATAGATCACAAGATGGATGATGACAACTTAGAGAATCTCCGACATATATACTTTGAAGAGAAGGAAGGGTAGCGGGAAGTACAAGAATAACCAACTACAAATGGACTACATCTGTTACCCTTGAAGACAAGGAAGTGAATATTGGAAGCATAGAGAAACCAAATATTTCATCTATCAGAGATTACTGGGATATAGAAACAAAAAAGGATATCGTTGACCTGTTATAGGAATACGAAGATTTATTCCCATCTTCAGTAGCAAAGCTCAAAGGGATTAAAGGAGATATGGGATAAATGTGCACAATCTTAAAACTAGATGCAAGACTGGTAAAACATAAGCCTTACCTCCTGAATCCAAGAGTAAAGGAAAAGGTTAAAGTAGAGATAGATAAAATTCTGAAGGCAAGCCTGATTTTTCCAGTTGAGGAAGAAGAATGGGTTAGTCCCATTGTAATACAAATCAAAAAGGAGAAATAAGAGATTTGAGTATGTGTAGGTTACGAAAGTCTCAACAATGCATGCATTCATGATCTATTTCCTGCTCCATTTATCGATGAGGTTCTTGACAATGTAGTAGGAAATGAAGCCTATTCATTCATAGATGGATTCTCAGGATATCATCATGTGAGAATAGCGGAAGAAGACAAAAATAAGACCACTTTCACAACCGAGTGGGGATCATTTTCATACCATGTCATGCCTTTTGGACTAAAGAATGCACCAACTGTGTTTTCACGAATAGTGATAGCAGCATTTAGGGACTATATCCATAAGTTCCTAGAGGTATACATGGATTATTGGACAATTTACAGTTTACTGAAGAACCATGCAACTCTACTCAAAATAATGTTTGATAGATGTAGGCAACTCCAAATCTCCCTCAACCTTAAGAAGTGCATCTTTGCAGTACCTTTTGGGACACTTCTAGGACATGTCGTTTGTAAGTTGGGCATGTGTGCGGACCCAACAAAGGTAGCGGTAATTGTTAACATAGAGGCACCAGAAACTGTAAAGAAATTGAGGTCACTACTAGGACATACAGGGTACTACAAGAGGTTCATCCGCAACTACACAAGTATTATAGCACCATTGGAGAAACTGTTTTAGAAGTCATATAAATTTATGGGGAGTGACAAATGCACAAATGCCCTAGACAGAGTGAAAAAAAAACTAGCAAGTGCACCCATTTTGGTCCATCCTAATTGGGACAAATAGTTCTGTGTCCACATTGATGCCTCAAGTATTGCATTAGGAGCGGTGTTAGCTCAGCCAGGAGAAACTTCCATTGATCATCCAGTGTACTTTTCAAGCAGGAATTTGTCCACAACTGAAAGAAATTATACAACAACAGAATGATAAGCTCTTGCAATGGTATACTCTCTTTAAAAATTTCGTCATTACCTATTGGGAGGTACATTCAAGTTCTTCACTAATCACTCAGCATTGAAATACCAGGTAAAAAAACCTGTGCTTGAAGGAACTATCTATAGATGGATCCTACTATTCCAGGAGTTCACTTTTGAAGTAATAGAAAAACCAGGAAGGTAAAACGTGGGTCCTGACCACTTATCAAGATTGGAGAATGGGGAAAACAGGGGATCCCTTAATGACCAGTTACCAAATGCTGATCTCTTTAGAGTAGAAGCCATCTCATATTATCTAGAGCAGAGAGCAATGTATCTGGCCACATGACAATGCCCAACAGCATACATGGAAACCCAAAAAAGACATCTCGTAGTGAAAGCGATTGAATATAAAATAATAGTAGGAAATTTATATAAAATGGGATTAGATCATGTCTTGCGAAGATGTGTCCTAGACCATGAAAGAGAAGATATCCCGTGGGAGTGTCATAGTGGAGTTGAGGGAGGCCATGTCGGCACAAAACCCACTGCAAGGAAAATACTACATGCAAGGTTATGGTGGCCCACGGTTTGCAAAGATAGTAAGGCATATGTGAAAAAATGTGATGTCTGCCAAAGAACAGGATGTCTGTCGCACCGTGATGAGTTACCACTACAACCTGTAAGATCAATGTAGGCATTTGAAAAATGGGCTGTCGACTTTTAGGGCCAATTTCACCAGCGGCACAACATTCACAGGCAAGGTATATAATAACCACAAATAATTATCTCGCAAGATGGGCAGAAGTGGCGCCAGTAACAGACTTCATAGCGGCCATGGCAGCCAAATTTATTTTCGAGAACACATTCACAGATTTATCTATCCCAGGAGCCTAACAAGTGATCAAGGTACACACTTCATTAATACAACAATTAAATCTTTGCTAGATAACTTTATGGTACAACATCACAAAAGCAGCCCGTACCACCCTCAAGCGAATGGAATTGTTGAGGCATTCAATAAGATATTAGAAAAGGGACTAACCAAGATATGCAACGCCAACTAGGATGACTGGGATGAAAGGATACCAGCCACATTGTGGGTATACAGGACAACCATTAAGATATTTCGCAATCAAACTCCATTCCAACTCGTATACGAAAGAGAGGCAGTAGTACCAGCCAAATTTATCATACCATGTCTCTTAATTGCTTCAATAGTGCATATGACAGACGAAGACTCAATCACTGAATGCCTCCATGAACTATAGGAGCTTTAAGAAGATTGATTTTTGGTTTATTTCCATCAAACAATACAAAAAGAAAGATATAAATCCTAGCATGACCATCACATCAAGCACAAGACATTGACTATCAGAGGAAAAGTCCTGCTATAAGACAAAAAATTCCAGAAGTTCCCGAGGAAACTCAGAATGCACTGGATGGGACCGTATCATGTCATAGAAATTAAAGACTCAGGCATGGTTCTATTGGCCCAACTAGATGGAAAAATACTACAAGTATGGGTGAATGGCGCATGTCTGAACCCCTATCATGAGTAAGTTCCACCAATTAATTTATTTTTTTCAAATAACTCTCACAACCGAGAGCAGTCAGTAGGGTAGAGTAGAATAGATAGAGTCAATAACTCTCTTGCACCCAAGATGAGACATCGAATTACCATACTTTAAGCTTTATCATCCCATTAGAATAGTAATCCCAATAAAAATACTGAACAATGGCACAGGAGATAAATCAGACCTGTTGTGATGCAGAGACCTCATTGCAACAAATTGTGGTCTGTGGGGGGGGGCGGGGGGGGGGGTAGAGCCTACAGTGGCAGATAGCTAAGCGTGTCAAATATCATTCACTCATAATGACCCATCATACCATTTTCAGTCTGTAGGATCACCCGAATTTGAAAAAATAATTGTCGTAATTAGTAACCCACATACCATAATAAATTTTCCATATTAAGCCATAATTATTACCCATCACGTCTACCCATATCCCAAAGCCACAGTCAGTAATGTCAGAATACACCTCACCATGGTAACTAATCGCATGATTGTATAAGCAAGAAAGACAACAAAAAGTTAATTACTTATGGGGTCATACCAACCTCATTTGTGCCGGTAACATTACTTAACTCGCATGAAAGAAGAAAAGCACCAGAATGCTAGAAAATTCCGAGTTAGCAGAAACAGAAACAGCTACAACAACAAGAAAGATTCCAGCAGAGGAAGTTCAAAGAAGTAGACTAGTAGCAAGAATTCACAACAATAGACCAGCAAAAGTAATTCAAATATATAACAGGAGAATGAAGATGAAAAAGATAGAAACATCAGTCGTCGAGCCTGAGCTCGATGCAAGAATTCAGAGGATAGAATCGTTGATCGAAAAGTACGATAATGCTTCGTTAATAGATACATATTTCACAGACTCGTATCAATTCCCAGCCATGAAGAGGAAAGTGTATATGGAGAATTATTCAATGGAGGGAGGAGGTGAAGCAGCAAGGATGAATCCAGAATTTCTAGGTATTCAAAGGTTGACTATACTGAACCTCAGGAACCTCCCGATATTTGGAATGACGAGAGCGGCAATGCAGTGTACAAAGCTCCTGATGAGCAAAGTTCAGAATGGATCATTATGGCTTGGGAGGGAGATCCAAATCCACACAGAGGACATCAACAGACTTACAGATTTATTAGTGGATGGGAACGACGTCTCAACGAAATTCCAGAATGTGTCCAAAAGAGCCAAAAAGTCATGGGATTGTGATTACTACAAGAAGTATGAGACCAGAATAGGAGGTAAGGGAGCGAAGATTGACCTCATCAACAACCCAGTGGTGAAATTTGCATGCTATCTGATAGCTAGGAAAACAATGAGGCATTACATTAAAGCTGAATGTACCCTGGACACAATCTCAGTCGCAGAACACTGCATCCAAGGAGCATAGTTAAATTGGTGTACATTCCTGTGGAACAAACTGTTTGAGGCCTGTGAGGATAACTACAGGTGGGCCATGAGATTCATCTGTGGCTATCTCATCATGGCCTTTGCAATGTGAAAATGGACTCCCACAAGGATTAGGAATCTCACATAAATCACTCATGACCAACCAATGGAATTAAGATTTACGCCCTGGAGAGTGTCGAGAGATCCTAGTACCAAGGAGGTAAATGAGGAGGCTTTCTCATTCTAGTATAGGCAGATGGTCAATGTGGCAGGGAGCCAGTAAATGGTTCCGAGGAACATATTGGACAGATACTCTTTCCACATATGGTTTGGGGTAACCCACAACAAGACCTATATCCAACCTAGTTCCGTTGGCGAAACCACTTTCTGAATGAGGCCACTGAAGTTTCAAGTAGAAGAGAAAGCCTTCCAGACTGAAGTATGTTCGTGGCCAAGAGCTATAATGGAGGTCAGAAGTGGAATCCCCCACTACTCATTCGAGGCGATGCTCCCAAAACCACTCCCCGGGGAATCACCAGAAGAAGCAACGAGGAAGATTTCCCAACTACAGCTACGACCCCTATTAAAACATCTCGACACGAAGGTGAAGGGCTTTAATCTAGTAATAGAAACTCTCACAAGAACATCTACTGTATTTCCTACATTTTCTCAGTTCCAATATTTGAATTTTGCATCCCCATCCACAACTAATCCCATAATTATTTCCCTACCATCCATCATGTGCAATTCCCCTCCAGTAACCACAGTCACTCCAATCTGCAAGACCAAGGCACCCAAGCCTCCGGTAGCTACACCCAAACCAAAGAAAGCACAAACTATGGTATCCAAGAAAGTAGTTGATCTCATAGGGGAAGATCAACCCCACCCTATGGATATAGGTCTACCAATTGAAGAAGAGCCATAGGTTACCACCCAAACAACCTCTGCGCTACCCGTGTTTGATTCGTCCTCAGTTCTAAACTTTCAGACATCATCTCCACCTCATACGCACAACGCGTCACCACACACTTAATTCACTTCGAAGGACCACTCCATCCACACTCCGTCCACCTCAGCGACTATCTCAAATCCAATCAAACTAGGGCACAAAAAAAATGGGGATACCGAGGCAGAAGTTAACTTGGGTACGGCTGGAGTACCCGAAGTTGACCAACCCTCCGTGGGACAGGGCACCTTCCGAGAACTATTAGTTCAAGGATGTCCTTTCACTTCTGATAAAACAACCACTACACTAGAGCTAAGCCCTTTCCAGCAAGCCAACCTAATATTGCAGCAAATTATACTGTCCACTAGTATGAACGTCCCTGAACCTCAGCAACCACAACAGAACTAGCTAGCATCCCCACAAGAACACTCAAAGAAATAAATCGCTAGTGGGAAACCACTCAGAGAAAGACATCCAAACCATGAGATTTCAGGCGTTGAGAACTTTCAGAATTGGGGAGCTAGCCAATTATACAGGTTTATCCAGATGACAGCACAATAAGGGACAACTATCGTTGAACAGGTGATAGGAATCTTCAAGGACCTATGGACGACTATTGTTGCCCATGATAGAAAAACACCAAAGGACATATCATCTTTCTCAATGGTCAAAATATCCATCCAAGTGAAAATGGCATGTATAAGTCTGAGCAGAGAAAATCAGGAACTCAAAGAGGTGCTAGCATCCAGATCAGCATTGCCAGAACCTTCCACAGTGTATGCCGAGAAGGTCACTAAGAGACATAAGTGGGTAAACGATAGGAGGGAAACCCTTGGGACGATGGTCAAAGAGGCTTATAGCCTGCTGGAGCATTTACATGAATGCTCCAACTCATTAACGATGGAAGGACACCCAATTTCAATGTAGCTTCAGAAAATTTTCTAGGAAATCAAAGAAGCCACCGATCTGGTCGGCATAACCAAGTTGTACAAATAGGCAGATGTGTTGGAAACTAAAATCCAGAAAATTGAAGAACACTCAGTGGCTACAAAACAGGTCCTCAGAGAGCTAAGACAAATGGTAAAACAAAAAGCAGAGGCAATATAGCAGATGATGGCTGAAGACGAGCCGAAGATACAGGAGGTATTCAACAAGCTGCCGCCTTTGGCGAATGAAACAGAGGCTGAAAGAATTTCCACCTAGACAGAGATGTTAATTAAGGAATGGCAATAGGCAATCACTGAGTTTGCAAAACTCAAGTCCTTAGCATTGAGCAAGGTTCCAAAGTTGGGCCCTTTTTTTGGACAGAGCAAAGAAACAAGAATAACGAGGCCAGGCTTGGAAACTAACAGACCACCAGAATCTGCAATAGCAGGGAAAGATTGACTCGGGACGAGTCAATAGCATGTTGTCGGGCCCTGTTGAGGCCTTTGTTTTGGGAAAGAACAGTTTTGAGTTGTGGAGAGTTGGAGGAAAGGTGGCAGAACACAATCAAGGTAGACATGGAGTTGTCACGATTGTGGAAATCCAAAATATAGGCGGCATGACATTAGTAGAGAAGAGTGCAGATGGCAGATATGGGAGACAAGAACAATCAGTAGAAATCCTAGTAATAAAGAAGAAGCAGAAAGAATTAGAGCAGGAAAAAGGGAAGGGCTGACAATCACAGTGGAGGAGGAACAAATAGGCAATCAGTCAGTGGAGGAGCAGGGAGTTAGTCATTTCGGCGTGAGGCCGATAGGAAAAAGGTAGAGCCTCGGGAGAGCTCTGTGAGAAATATTTTGTGTTGGACTAAACTGTAATAGACTCTGCGGAGTTTATGTATGCCATTCTATTATTGATAATGAAAGCTGGTTGTTTCCGTATGTAATATTGCGAGCTAATTTATGGTTATTTTCTTACAATGAATGTATGCTCAAATTAAATTTTAACTCAGCATTTTGAACAAGTATTGATGAGTGATAGTTTCTTCGTAGAGTTGAGATATACTTGTTGCTTCCAAGTTTCCATAGTTGTTCTCTATGGTTGCATTTGTCTTCTACATGATCTAGCTTCTAATATTACTAAGGTCGCGACACGCCTTAGATGAGATTCCCTACTCTCTGGAGCAGGGTGAAAATTTCGACGTTGTGCTAAACTACTATGAAAACCTTGTTGGCCTTAAACCTAAACCTTGGTCTTGCCTAGAGACCTCCTTTTTTTCCAACAGATGGAAAGAGACAACCTAAATTATTTCTTATCAGGGAGGAAAATATGGAATCCAAAATGAAAAATATCAGCCCCACTCGTCTTCCACATTTCCATGAAATGGCTATTGAGAACCCTGACACCTTCATGTTTGAATTTTTTTCATTCTGTAGGAGATATGGTTGTACATCAGATGATAATAAGCCCAAATTATTTCCTTCTACCCTCAACGATGAAACCTTACACTATTTCACGAGCTTAGAAGGAGGCATCATCACTACATGGGGGAAGATGCATAAAGTCATCAACAACAAATGCAAGGATTATAGAAGAGAAAGATATACAAGGGATGGAATCTTCAAAATGACCCAAGGACTAGATAAATCACTAGAAGACTATGAGGAAACATTTCAACTGAGCTACAAGAGGGCACATAATTGCACACTTGATCTGGATTCATTGAAACTAGTCTTTCTTCAAGGTTTAAAGAAAAATTGATGAAGACCCTCAATATGTTTTCTAATGGAGATATTTATTAGCTAAACTATGAAGACATAAAAACAATGTTCAAAAACCATTCTAGAGATACTATAAAAATAGTTAGATTTAGTCAGGGTTTGGTAAGTCCCTCATCCTCCACTTTATCCATTAAGAATGAAATAGGATACATGTTGGAAGATTTTAAAAGTGAAATATTACACATGTTGGCCCTGCAAGTGGAAACACTACAGATTAATAAAAAACAAGAGGAAGCAGAAAGGGAATTAGCCATATTCTACCCTAGATGTACTAAGAGGAATCATATAAATGAGTGGCCCTTAAATTTTATATAAATCTATTATTTGTGGGAAGAGAACCATTTGAGTAAAAAGTTCCATCTTTGCTAGGTTTGAAACCGTGTACCAAGGAGAAAAAAGAGGCATGGAGAAACTCTTCTTTGTCAAAAAAAAAAGGGCCACAAGTCCCCAAACGATATTAGTAAGGTATGAAATACCTCTCCTCTTTTTCTATAAGTTATAATGCACCATTTAAATCTTAGTATCCACCTAGCACCTCACCTTTGTCTATGCTTACTCCATGTTCTGATCCTCCCCAACTTGCCGTTTCCCCTTTCCAATCATACCAACACCAACCTCCTCAATGGGGTAATCCATCATTATGGAAGATGCCTGAAACAACCCAACCACATGACCTAATTCCTCCTCCTCCTACTCAACCACAATGACCCCAAAAAAATAATTTGAAACAACCAAAAATTCTTACTCAACCAAACCTGAACTACAACAATAAGTAGACCCAACCATTCTACAATGGACAAACATCTTATCCTATCTACATTGTAGAAATATAAGAAATAAAATCAAGTTTGTAAAGGTACTTCCTAATGCTTACCCACCTTCTCCAACATAAAATATTAAATATGAGAAGGAATACCTCACTTCTCAAGCCAAAAAACCTCCCTATACTTAAAGGTTGATCCCTCTTAAAACACACACCCTAGAGGAAGTTGGAATTTTGGGAGAACTGCAAAATTTGTGTGTCAAGATTCCCCTATTGAAAGACATCAAGGATGTTCCTATATAAAACATATTCATCAAAGATAAATGTCTTAGGAGGCTAGGAAAGATAAGGAAATATGCCCCTACTATCAATGTAATAAGGAAACTAGTTGATCTCATGCTTGGGAAGGTCATCATCCCAAAGTATTTGGATCCTAGTAGCCCAGTAGTAGATGTGCAGATTAACAATGTTGTAGCCCCCAACACCCTCATTAACTTACGGGCTACAATAAATTCCATGACCAAGGAAAATATGCTCAAGCTTAACCTTGAAGTATCCCTAAGGAAAACCACCACAATGCTACAACTTGCTGGCAGATCCATAGTAGTAGAAAAAGGAATGATTTATGACACAGTGGTTTCCATTGATTTATTGGATTATCCTATTGATTTCCTTGTTATTAAACCTAAAAAAAACCGTTTAATGGCTATCTTATTATCCTAGGAATACCTTGCTTGACCATTTTTATGCCTACATCAGTTGTAGGGTTGGAAACATGACAATCAAAAATAGGAAATTAAGAAAACAACTTGTATTATATCCTCTTTCTCAACCCCTCATTGAGCATGGTTTCCCTACATGGGTAGAAGATGAAGAAGAAGAATAACTTTATCAGTCATCACCCAACCCTATTTGTACATTAGCAATCACTATTGGTAGTAGTAAATTGGATGAATACAATCTGATTGACAAATGTTTACAAAATAAATGTCTTACTACCATGAAAATTGATGGTCTAATAGAAAAATATTAAGGATAGACTGCTTTCTCTCAGGACAGCTCATGGAAATATTTAATCACTACTAGTTCTAACCAAAGAAATTTAAAAATAATATAAGTCAGCCCCTCTAAAACTCTGAAAATCAACCCCCTTCTTTGAATTGATCAGGAAGAAAAATTTATCACCGTTTTGAAGCAGAGTATTGATTCCTTTGCATGGGATTACAAGGATATGAAGGGATTCCTCTCCTATATATGCACTCATTTTATATACATTAAGGAATAACATAAAAATATTCACCAACCTTAGAGAAGAATGAAGCATGCACTAAAAGACATTGTAAAAGAGGAATTGCAAAAATGATTAGATGCGGGTTTTATTTATCCAATTTTAGATAGTGGTTGGGTGCCTCCCTTAGTAATTTTCCCTAAGAATAAAGGGAAATGGAGAGTCTATATTGATTAAAGAGAACTTAATAAAGGCACCAATAAATATCACTTTCCCTTTCCTTTTATTGACCAAGTTTTGGATGTTCTTGTAGGGAAGAAGTTCTTTTCATTTCTGGATGGATTTCGTGGGTGTAATCAGATCCAAATCAGTCCTAAAGACCTGGATAAGACCACTTTCACCTACCCATGGCAGAAATTTTTTTATAGGTTCCTCCCATTCGACCTATGTAATTCCCCTACCACTTTCTAGATAGCGGTATTGAGTCTTTTTTCTAACCTTGTACTTGAATCAGTAGATATTTACATGGATGATTTCATAGCTTATAGCTGATGCTTTCCAAGAAGCTCTCTCCAACTTGTGAAAGGTTTTGCAAATATGAATAAAGGTGAATCTCTCCTTGAGCCCTGAGAATTGCCATTTTTTATGAATGAAGGAATTTTTTTAGCTCACTTCCTCTCTAAAGAAGGAATTCAAGTTGATCCCAACAAAATAGCCACCATTAGAAAGGTTCTTGTTCCTAAAAAATAGAAAGATATTAGGATATTTTTAGGAATTGTTGTGTACTATAGAAGATTTATTAAATATTTCAGTAAGATTACTTCACCCTTTTTTTGTATACTAATAAAATATTTAGAATTCTATTGGGCAAGCCTATGTCAAAAGGAATTTGAAGAACTCAAAGACAAGTTGACAATTGCACGAGTGCTTAGGGGCCCAAATTGGGCCTTGCCCTTCTACATCCACACATATGCATTAGAAAAATAAATGGGGGCAACACTAAAATAACTTGAAGGTAAATTTCCTGAAGTCATCTATTTCATTAGAAATAACTTGTCCAAGGATGAGCTTAATTACACAATTAGTGAAAAATAAATTTTACCTTTTGTGCATCCTTTGAATAAATCCATGCACTACACTATTGGATATCATGTTTTTGTACATAATGATCATGAAAAAATTAAGTATCTTATGAATAAAAATGGTGTAACTTCTTAAATCATTAGATGGTTATTTTTTGCTACAACAATTTGATCTAAACATTGTTGGAAAACCAAGAAAATAAAATTTTATTGCAGAATTCTTGTCTAAACTAACCTTGTCTGTAGAGAATGAAGAGATGGTGGATGACCAGATCCCTGATGAGAACTTATTTTCAATATCATTATTGCCTCCATGGTTTGCTGACATAGAAATTTTTTTAGTTGTTAGCAAGTTCCCCCTCATTTGTCTTCAAAGGAGAAAAGCAAGATTGTGAGGAAAAGTGATCCTTATACTTGGATTGGGGGAAACCTCTTTAGGTTGGGGTTTGATTAAATCCTAAGGAGATGTGTAATGGAAGATGTGGTTTATGAAGTTATCTCAGCCCATCATGATGGAACCTATGGAGGCCATATTGTTTCTAAGAGGACAACCTACAATATTCTTCAGGACAGATACTATTGACCTACCCTTCATCGAGATGGCTAAAGATACACTGCACAATGTGATGAATGTCAAAGGACGGGGAAACCTACTCATAGGGATGAGATGCCTTTATATCCTAGAATGAATTTCAAGCCATTTGAGAATTGGGTCATGGACA
This sequence comes from Pinus albicaulis, assembly GCA_034641835.2. Classification (NCBI taxonomy): domain Eukaryota; kingdom Viridiplantae; phylum Streptophyta; class Pinopsida; order Pinales; family Pinaceae; genus Pinus; species Pinus albicaulis. Next base: position 29,425 of record JAXQQM020057761.1, read on the forward strand.
AAATAAGTACACCAGTGTGTGCATTAACTATTTGACCAAGTGGGCTGAGGTAAAAGTAGTTAAGGAAGCTATTAAAAAAAAGTATCAAAGTTCTTAAGGGAAAAAATATTCTTCGAATGTGTTTCCAAAGAAAAATGGTGACAGATCAAGGTTCTTAATTCACTTCCATTCTCATAGAGGGGAACATAAGCTAGCATCATATCGAACACACAAATTCTACCCAATATCACTCTCAAGCAAATGGAAAACTAGAGGAGCCTTATTAGAGAACTGGAAAGCACTCTTACTAAGGTAGTTAACAGCAACAAGAAATAGTTGGAAAAAAGGTGTGTTGAGGCCACGTGGGCCTACAAAATTGCCTGGAAAATCACTACTAGGTTCACCCCCTTTGAATTGGTCTATGTAAATAAGTCCCTACAATCCTTTGAGTTTGAGTACAATACACTAAGAATGACAACACAACTTGACATGGACATTAAAAAAACATAATAAGAGAGACAACAAGAACTAAACACACTCAATGAACTTAGGCTGCAATCCCTAATGCACAATAAAGTATTTTAGCTACAAAGGAAAGTCTGGCATGATAAAAACATTAAAGCTATAACCTCTTAAGATGGTGATTGGGCCCTGTTATATGATTCTAGGTTTAATTATTTTGAAGGAAAACTCATGAATAGATGGTCGAGACCTTATCTTGTTCAAAAATGATATGATAATGGATAAAGTTAGATCAAGACCCACTAAGACTGCCAACCTCTATGAGGTAGCTTTTGGGCCTCAGAATAAACAAAATATGAAAAAGAAAAGAAAAGATGAAAACATTTTTTTTTCTTTATTTTATCCATTCTGATAAATGTACATGTACAACAAAGAATGAACAACAAAATAAACCAACCAACTTGTAGTTACCACCACACTCACCTTTAGGGAAATAGGGAAGCTTCTCCACATCCTCTTCATACATTCCCACACCATTCGTAAGCTTCATCCATCATTCCCAGGTTTTTTCCATTGGTTTTCTTCATTATCCCATGTTTTTATAGGAGGGCCATGTATTACTACATCATACCAAAAAATGAATTAAAAGAATGTTGGGCTAAATTTTTGTTCACCTGCGAGTGAGAGGAAGGTGCCTAGTGGTCACTAATATCCATACAGTCCATTAGCACCTGCCACCTTTATTCTTCCCTTCACTGTCTCTTCATTCATTCACAATAGTCCAACATTTCCAATTTTTCCTATTAGTCACAAGTGAAAAATACCTCCCCATCACCACCAATATCTTCTCTCTGAATTATAAAAATTTGGTGAAAGCTCCAACAAGAAAAAATTCATGAGTCTGAGGAGCCTTTGTGACTGTTATAGGAAACACATAGTCTCGTAGGATCCTCTAGAGGCCCTATAGGCTTGAATCTCTTTTATGCGTAAAAGGAGCCACAAATTCCACCCTCACTAGAGGACACAAAAATGACCCTTGAGTAGCTACAAGACCTCTTATGGGCTGTTATAGGATGTCCTATCCACCTATATAAAAAACAATCCATCCACTTGTATCAAAGTCCTTTAGAGCAGCAGTGGAAGCACTAAAACGATTCCAAAAGGTATCCATATGAAGTAGAAGCAACATCAAAATCTCCAGTGGGATCATAAAATGCAGAAACAACATCTAATTCTTCATCAAGATCCTCAAAGGAAGCCTCAACATCTACAGCAGAAATATCCATGACACTTGCAAGAAACACTAAAGGTAAGGCACATGTATGCATTTATCATAACCTCACCCTTTGAACCTATTCTATCTTGAGGAAATGATACAAGTGTAAGAATTCTTAGCTATATATAGCAGTGAACTTAGCTTTTCTCCCAAATACACCCACATTTGTGGGCGAAGAACAAGACAAAAGATGAAAAAACTCAAGAGGGTGGGACAATGTTACTTACTCATTATGGAACATGGAGCATGGAGAGGTAGGTGGGGGCCAACTCACCATTGCACATTGATCCCATCACCTCAAAAAATGACACCAAAGTTATACCCTCTAAGCCTATTTTTCATGAAAATCTATTTTAAAGCTCTAACAAGACCTCACCGTTGTTGTAGGAGATCAACCCAGCTGAAATATTTCCAAGATAACCAGCTACAGGAACCTACATGAATCGAAAATGGTTATCTATAGGAGCTTTAAAAAGAACTATAGGAAGGCAAATTTCCCCTAAAAAAACCATCAAATCCTCGAGAAACAAAAGAAATATTTAGAGGAAATGTAAGTGACAATTTCGCCTGACTAATATTTGGCATAAGTGTTAAAAAAATACCTCAATTATCAGAAGAAGAAAAAAAACACACTACATTTTATAGTTTGAATTAGAATAAATAAAATAGTTGAATGGGTTGAGTCCTTACTTAAGGATATGCTGTGTCAAATAAGGAAGGGGTGAATGATATAGTTTTTCCTTTCCCCAACCTTGAAAAAACTATCAAATTTTCTTTGCTATAGCATTCCCCATTGTACAAGAAACCCTAGGCTCATATAACAGCATACGACAAGTTATTTTATCCATTATGTCATAATTATATTAATCCATGGGGTGGGATTTAACATGAGAGAGCCAACATACACCTCAAGAATCCATCAAATCACTCAAGTCAGAAACATTTTTGAAATTTTCCATTGGTTAGGGTTTTTCAAGAAGTTGAGAGGCTTTTATGATGAAGTCACAATTTTCCTCAGATATCCAACAACTAAAAGGGTATGAGGTAATTACTGTGGTTAGAGGCCTAATAATATATCTAAATGAGGATCATATCAGTAGGTTCAACACACTTCTCGGGGGGGATCAAATGGAATAAGGATGAGGGGCTTGAAGCTATCACAACAAAGAAAGGTTTCTCCCTTCAAAATCAGCAACCTATGGAGCATACAAATGGAGTGAAATGAGAAAGCCTTCCATATCCATTGTATGAGGTGGCTTACCATATATTCAAATACATTTCATGTGAGGGAAGTCTCAACATTGTATATTCCTACTAGTATAGGCTTACCAGTTAATATTTCAAGTGGATTTACCTTCCCAATAGAGACTCAACATTTTCTATTTCCTCCTTCATTCCTTGAAGGAGATCAGCATAAGAGTGAAAGGAGAAAAACATAAATATATATATTTCACCATACTTTGATTACACTGATAGTCCTAGATGCCCTGGAAGGCCTACATAACCCTTCCTCCTAGAATGATTTCATTGACATGGACAAGTAATATTACTTGGAGGTCCAAACAAAACATCAACTAAAGCTATAGGAGGCCGAAAAAGAAGAGGAAATTGAAATAGGATCTGAAAAAGAAGATAATATAGAAGGGGAAGAACCAAAGGAAGAACTAGAAGAGAATATAGAAAAGGAGGCAAAAAAACAGGCATAGGCACAAGTTCAAATATAGGCAGAGGTGGAAATATATGAGTTGGGTCTAGCCAAGATAAATTTAATAGAATCAAAGGATAAAAATCCCCAGGAGGCTATTGAGACATCATTAATACCAACAAATAAGAGGAAAAGGGGGAAATGAAAGAACTCTAGAAGAGAACTTAGAAGAAGAATTTGTTGTTGCCTTAGCAGCCTTGAGCACCCCAACAAAATCCAAAGTGTGGAAACCAAGGGAAACCCATATTTACTTCAGGAGGAGGAAGAGTAACAGAATAAGGCCCACTATAAAAAATTAGCCACCATCTCCTACTTTGATTACCGGCAGGGAGTCACCTAGCCTTGAGGAGGAAGAACCATGAAAGAAAGATGAATAGGTTGCTCAAAGGATGAGCAATAGTTTTAGTGGGGTGTATGATGGGCCTCCCAAATCAGTACAATTTAAGGCCCATATAACCATTCCTAGGCACATTTAATATCTCCTTCTACACTTAATAATGGAATTTTCAACTTTAATATGTTCTTACGAGGGTTAAGATATGATTTTCATATATTGTGTTCCTGATGAATTTACTGTGTAGGATATTGAGAATATTTGATGCAGATCACAGAAGAGCCCAGCAAGAGGAAAATATGGCACTTTTCCCTCGCTGAAGAATAATCAAAACTTTGTTGGCTCAAGGTCTTTATCACTTCCCTATAGCTATGAAGTCATTAGGTAACCAGATCACACTTTCTAGGGTTTTGGGAGGGAACAATTCCTCTATTCAAAGAGCTTTCCCCTTAACCATTTCTTGAATAAATAAGGGGCCCGAGTATCCCATTAGGATTCAAACTTTTGGAGAAGATAGTCAATAGTAGAGAAAGGCTTTTTGCATGATATTTCAATTCTTCCATATTTCATGTATGAGCACATTTCTTGATTAATGAAAATCACTCTTTGGTTTCTAGACAACTTTCCTTTAAGGGACCTAAGTCTCCTTGGGTTAGGGCCCAAACTGGGTGTTGAGGCCCCTTCTTGTATTTTAACTTTCCATGTATTATTCAAATCTCATATTTGAAAATGTTGTCTTTGCAGGGTATGCGAATGAGCTTGCTCCCATTTTATTTTAAGTTTCTGGCTCTACTAAATTTAGCAATAATTTATTTCATGCAATCATACTCTTTTCATATAGAAGTTAAACTCATACTTTCTGTCATTTTATTTTCTACATTTAGTTAGTTTATTAATGCAATCTTATTTCAGTTAGAAAATAATTCTTAATTTAGATTGTAGTTCTATATTATAGTTAGTACTCTTTTCTTGAACTAAGCTCACTTAAATCAACATCTCTTTGTCACTATTACACATTCATGCAATCTATCAGTACACAAATTTCTTTCTTGATGAGCTATAAGAAATTCTAGATTTTCCTATTTGTTGTATGAATTGATCGATTGAAGGTATATAAGCTTGGGAAAGACTTATTCACCCTTCTATAACTCCCCTTCACCTTCTTCATTCCTCAAATCACATGTAGGATACCTAAACTACTCTCGAGTTGGTTTCCTATAGAAAAATAGGGGCATATTGTAGTAGTCTATAAATTGCATTAAAACACCTCCATATTCACACTCAATGCATGTTTTTCATTCCTTAGCACATTAAAATGCACACCAGACCCTGAAGATGGAATTTAGAAGTTCATATACCCCTTAGAATCCTTAACATAGTAGTTGTAGCAAAATTTCTTTCCTTTCTCCAAATTAGGGTTTACTGTTTAAATGTCCTCTTTCAATTGCAGGTTGGTTTTTCATGCATAATAGCGTAGAATTGATTTTCTTCCATACTCTTGAAATGATTTTCTTTCCTTTCCTATAATTAAAATGGGTTTATTTGTTGTTCTTTCCTAGGCAACCAAAATAGGTTTATTTTATGTCCTTTACTTTTCTGCAAATTAGAATAGGTTTACTTTTTGTCTTTTACTTTTCTAGAAATTAGAGTAGGTTTACTTGTTGTTCTTTGCTTCCTTGAAATAAGAATAAGTTATTTGATGTTATGAAATTTCTGAGTATTTCTTGTAGCCTAGATAATCGGAGTGGTCTTTATACAAATTGATTTCCCTTCAGCTGCATCTGATCAACCAAATAAGAATACATTGCATGTTGCATAGATAGTGATGGCCCCTATTAAGTTTGTACAAACCCCAAGCTGATAATTAAAGTTGATACCCTCAAGAGTTTCAAAATTTTTATTATAATAAAGAGGGCCATCAGGCTACGTACATATATTCATAGGCTGGTAAATGGTCCCAAGCTTCACAACAAAATCAATCATGAGATAAAGATGTATCAATTTGGTGTTGGATTATTTGTCTTTGATGATGATATTCTTGAAAGGACCATATTCATGCCACATAAGTGACAAGTCTCGACTCATTAGAAATTACTAATTTAGAATTATAGATTTTTTATATTTAGTTATTTTTTATTTGAAAGTATAATTATGTTTTAACTTTTAATTTTGTTGTCGTTGTTTGGTGGTGAAACTATGGTGCAAGGGCACCAAATTTACAGAAATTGGCCTTCATAACCCTCAATCAAATTGTAGTGCTTCAAGGTGTGAGAAAAAATAGAGTGTATTTGAGAAAATATACTCAAAGAAGTGCAACTAGTTATAGCTTGAATTTCAATTGAGTAATTACATTTATTGTAATTTATGACCCTCAAGTGTCAAGGCTCATTAAATTTTTTATGAAACTATTACAGGTTGGAGTTCTCACGCCTTCATGACTTGGTGTATGTCCATTACAATCTCCGATTACGGGTGAAAACCACTAGCTGTGGATGTCATTTCCTTAGACAATATTGATGTATTATCTAAGTGGAGGGTGGAGTCTGAGCTTCCCATGATGGAGGAGTCACCTACATGGTTAGAGGAGGAACGATTAGCAGTACAACAACAAGGGAAACAATAAGAGGAGGTTTCAAAGGCAGCGGAGGAGGAGGAGGAGGCTAATATGGCAGCATTAAGACCACCTTATACAAATATATAATAGAACAATTTCATACCCATTAGTCATCGTCTAACATTGGGTGCATGGCTAGGGCCTTCTACTGCTAGGGACATCCCTGGAAAACAACCCATCTTCTTTCCTCGTAAAAGGGGAAGAGGGAACTAATCTTAGATAGCTAAATAAGATTTTTTTGTTTTTCCATTTTACATAAACTCGTGACAATGAGATACATTTATATATGTGATGCTATATTGTCTTAGGTCTCCACATTTGAGTCCTTGATTGGACAATTATCAACAAGATTTACTATCGTCTTTGATGTATCATTTTTATTTGACATCCACTGTATCGTATATATCAATGTTTTCTTCATACTTATATGAGAATTTATTTATTTGATGTCGTTGTTACTTTTATGTTTAAAAATATGAAAAAATTAATATATTTACGCCGAAAGGCGTTCCCTTTGTTGGCTTTGGCTGAATGTCACTGTTCACTGGAGCCAATGAGAGGGCTTTCTCATCGCCCTTCCAGCCACTGAAAATCTGACATTTGGCACCTCCTCCTCTTACCAGCTCACAGTTTCAAAATTTACCAGCTCGCAGTCTGAAAATTAATTGCTGACTCTTGCCACTTCACAGTTTCAAAATTTACTAGCTCGCACTCTGCAAATTAATTGCTGTGATATGGAAAATATGGAGAATATTATGTTGATTAGACGCTTGCTCCCTCATTGCAACTCGACATACGTCTTGTTAATGCTGAAATAATGGGGAAATGTGACAGCAACGCCTCTCACCCTCTTACCAGCTCATACTTTCAAAATCTGAGAAATCGTCGAGATATGGAATCAATGTTCGCTTGTTGCAGCGTTAAATATGGCCATACGTCTGGTTTGTCGTGACTGCTCCCTCATTACAGCTCGCCATGCGTCTCCTTAATGCTGAAACCTGACAGAAACGGCTGTGCTTAAATGCATTCGTCCTAACTCGGTCTCATACGTTCCCCCTCAACTGCCTTCATTCCGTTTCAGCGCCTGCCAATTCAATCTCACTGCCCGGCTTCCACCTTCACAGAATAGCCGGTAAACTTCTGTTCTGTCAGCAATTCTGTTCTCGGATCCTGTTAGATTCTCTTGAATTATTTTACTATGACTGTTGTTTTAATATGAGAATTTCGTCTTTTTCTCTACTGTTTATGTGCCCAAAATCCCTCCCTTGCACCTGTCTCTGGATATATGAACAATGTTTGATTATGTATTTTATGTTAAACTTATAGTTGCAAAGGTAGATCTTTTTATTACTCTACGGATATGTCTCATTACCCATCGATTTAATTCTAACACTCTTACCTGGACATTTTTAGGCAGCGGGAGGGATATAGCCCAGCTAACCAGGTAAATCTGGTTTTGTCAGTCATAAGGCTCCTTAATGCACGATTTATTTATTTAATCTTCATGGTGGGCTACTAATCATGTTCTTTCATTTCATCTTGTCCCCAGGTGCTCTTGTTGCTATCGCTGTTTCTTTGACCCCTGCTTCGAATTCTATTGGAATTTAACGACTCCTCACTCTCTGCTACAGGTAGATACTAAATGCCTTTTATAATACACCGTATGATATTCAAGTGAGTGAATGGCTGAATGATTCCTGTGATCACTTTTTCAAAATTTCCATGGCCTTTAATGGCGTGTAATTGATTTTCATTTAGAACGATTCCTTTTTCATTCGCAAGTCAAGGATACACTCCAGCGACTTGATTTTTTTAATCGCGATTGTTTTGTGCACTATTACATTAATGGTGCTGGAAATTGTTTTGTGGAAATGTTTTTCCTGATCTCTAGCACACTCTCTTTATGTATACATTCTTTTAAATTAAAACACGATTTTTGGATTTTGAGTGGCATCTTCTGTGTTTACTTTGGGTTTTCGCTAAAGAGATTATACCTCCTTTGGTGGTAAACTACCATTTATTTCAACAAATTGTAAATCTTACCCTTTTATAAAAAGTGATCAGTCAAATGCAAAAGGGATTTCTCTCTCTTTTAATTAGTAATTACTGATTTTATAAACCAGTATTATGGCCACGCTGCGCATCTAGCTTAATTAAGACGAACTCTTCTGTGTTTGCCTCTGAAAGTTTATGTAGAGCATCTGTGCAGCTTTCAACCACGAATAAAATTTATCAAGAGCTATAGACCAATACACGAAAATTACTTAAAATAAAATATCATTAACAAGTATTGACGTTTTTAGCAGAACTATGGCCATATTGCACAGACAGTGTAACTAAAGACAAATTGTGTTGTGTTTGCCTTTGCAAGACATCTTTGGAACTTGTGCATGTTTCTATCGATATTAAGGGTCAAAGGATTTTTATATTGCCAGATGCATGAAAATAATTTAAGTTAAAATGTCGTTTTGAAGCACGTAATAGTGTAAATTAGAACATCCGTAAAGTACTTTGAAACTTACTTCAACATCCTTGCAAACATTGCAACTTTAGGGCCAGTCCTCACTGTCTTATCTGCTGGAATAATATATAATAATATAGTTTTCACAATGAAATTTTAGGACATTTTAAATAAATTATGCTAAAATATTTCGTTTTGTACCATAATCATGCATTGCTTTCTTCTAAACTAGCTCAAATTCAATTGACTTGTTTCTTGTTTCTTGTCTAGTGTATTTGCCATTAATCTTGTCGTCGTTATTGATTCGCACATCTATTATGAGCTAAATGCTTCTGCCATAACCTCATGCTTTCTCAGGCTTGAGGTTGTTGCCCATATTAGACATATAGGAGCATTATGCATATAATGTTTCAGACTAGAAAAGACTGAGAGCGAGGGCCGGAAATACATCTTTAAAGGACTATGAGGATCTCCTGAGTACGTTTGACTGGAAAAATATTAATTCGAAATCTATTTTAATAAAGAAGCACTTGCGAAATAGCAATTGGTTAGCAACATTTGATTCTAACCTGAACATAAGTCTTTAACATAATGCTACATACTAGCCATAGAGAAAAAAACGGATTCTGATAGATAATAGTGTCCGGTGGATTCTTTGCTCCATACAAACCATTCAAAGCACATTGAATTTATATATTTATTCTATTTTCAACTATTAAATGCTATCATATAAAAAATATCAGAAAAAAATATAAATACAAATAAATAAATAAATTTAAAATAAAATAAAATAAATGAATAAAGCAAAATATGAATAGATAAATACAAATAAATAAAAACAAACAAAATAAAATAAAGATAGAATTACAAGTAAAAAATATAATATATAAAACAAAAAAATATATATTTAAAAAAATAAAATAAAAAATACATAAATAGATAGAAAACAAAAAAATAAAAATCAATAAATAAATAAACAAACAAATAACATAAAATAAAATAAATTACATTTTACTAATATCAAATTAATAATTATTCTTTTTATTAAAATACATATTACAATTTAAAATTAATTTTATCAACTTTGATCATTTGGTTTACTCTTTTTTAAATAAAATAGAATGAATTTTATTATTTGAGTCAAACTAGCCATTATTTTACAAACGCCTAGTAGAAATTATAGTTTCTATTTAAAAAGGTTATTTGATCAAGTTTTCCATCATATTCTGGTGATGCCTCACACTAGCTAGTTCAACACGCGTCAAAATAATCTATTCTAATCTGATTTTTGCAAAGACATTTAGTGTATCTGGTTCACTCTTTCTAAAATAAAATAAATTACTTTCTAATTGTTTGAGTCAAACTAGCCATTTCAATCTTACTCTCTCTACTATTTAGTATTTACTTAGTACTATTTACAACTTCAATCAATGTTTCTTATTCCTGTATATGCTTACATTTCAAATTGTGATGTGAATATATCATTTCAAATATGATTAACAATAATTTAAAAAAAAAAAAATGCTTCGAATATTACAAATATGCACTAGCAAGTCACTCTTTACTAATCTTAGGCAATTTTAATTTGTTGTTTCAGGCTTTAGTATCTACTATTTAGTGTTTACTTAGTACCATTGACAATTTCAATAAATGTATTCCATTTGCTTATGCGCTTACGTTTCAAACTCTCATGTGCATGTGTCATGTCAAACATGATTTTCTATAAGTTGAAAAAAAAACTTGGAATATTCAAGATATAAAATTGCAAGCAGCATACTTCAAAAGCTAATTTACAAATATGGTTATTTGACATTACTATTTCCTTTCCTTTTATACCTACAAACCAACATCCTCTCCTAACCTATTTTGTGCCTATGCCTTGTTCACCATGAAAATAATTCAACATGCCCTATTCCAAAATATATGTTCCATAGGGAAAGCCTTTAAACTACTCATTATCAGGAACGTATTTGCAAAAATTTCATTTGTACAACTTCCAGTAATGTCTTCCATAGAGCGAATTTTCCACTATCAATTGAAGAGTGGAAATCATCCAAATTAGTAATTCTACACTTCATCTCTCGCAAATTAGCAATATGAAACTTTTCCTTCGTTAATGTGCACATGTTCTTCTTCACTTTCTTGACCTTAATATCTCTATTCGCTTGCAGCATATTCTTCTTACAAGCCACCCGTTCTGCCATGGAGACATCATTATCTCGCAATTGTCTTCCTTCTCTCCTAGCTGGTGCTACCGCCCAACAACCAACCCTCCAGGTTGTCGAGCTTGCGCAGATCAACTCTGCTCGGACTTCAACAACTCGATACCGCGTGTCACTTTCTGATGGTGTTCACAAACATTCTGCGCTTCTCCCTTCTTCGCACACTTCCCTCGCGCAGGACGGTGGCTTGGGTGTAGGCTCCATTTTTCTCTTGAAGAGAATCTCGTGCACGTATTCACATCAAACAATGTACATTTACTGCATAACGCCTCCCGCCTTCCTCCCCGATAATGGATTTTCCCTTATGTCCCTCTATTTCCTTTCTTATTTCTAAAATTCTACATTTCCAATTCATTAATACATTGCTCGTTCTTGCAGGTCACTCTATTCTTGAGCTCGAAGTAGTCCAGCGCGTTGCCCCATTGGTTGGTGACCCATGCCCTCTTACTCTCTCTGCTGAACAAATGGTCCAACCCACATCATCCTCCTCTTCTGCCTCTCCCTTTTCATCACCACCCTCCCTTGACATTCGCTCATTGTCCTCCCAAGACCCCGCCCCAGCATCTTCAACTACTCTCCCTTTTAAAGCACTCTCCCCTACTAGAAAAACTTGGTCCATCTTGGGACGAGTCCTTTCAAAAACACCCCTTCGGCATTTTACCAATGCGCGTGGCTCTGGAAAATCACTAGGCTTTGACCTTGTCGACCACGAAAACGAGAAAATCCACGTCTCTGCCTTCAATGAATTGGCTGAATCCCTTCATGCTCTCATTCAAGTTGGCCACATATACAATGTTGCAAATGGCACCATAAAGGTCCCCAAACCTTCCTATAACCATCTAAGACGCCCGTTTTAAATTCTCCTCTTCTCTTCATCAACAGTGTCTCAAGTCTTGAATGATGACCTCACAATTCCTTCCCACACCTTCCACTTTGTACCTATCAATTCCCTTAAACTTTCACCTGCTAACTCAATCATTGATGTCATAGGTATTGTCATCTCACTCTCTCCTACCTCTATTGTCCACAAACGCAATGGCTCTGAAACTCCAAAAAAGACAATTTCTCTTCGCAACATGTCCGGAAACAGCATTGATGTGACCTTGTGGGGTGAACACTGCCATGTTGAAGGAAGTGAACTCTCTGAACTTCGCATGGCTCGTGCAGTTATAGTCCTTGCAATTAGAGGCGGCAGGGTCGTCGAGTTCAATGGCCAAACTATCAGCACAATCCCTACCACCTCCCTGGTTATAGATCCAAAGATCGCTGAAACCATCGAACTTAAGCAATGGTTCGAGAAAGAAGGCATTCAGTCTTCGTCACCCTCGCTCAGCCGCAAATACTCAGGAACCAGCAAGAAGCCACTTAATACAAAAACAATTTCTTACATCCTCTCAATTCCGCCTGGATAAAATGTCCCATGGATGTTGCTCCGTGCTACTGCCACCTCGATTGACTTGCATGATTTCTACTTCCTTGCATGCCCACTTACCATTGATGGTATGAAATGCATGAAAAAGGCTATATGACAAGATGATACCACGTGGCATTGCTTAAAATGTGAAGGGTCCTTCACCAAGTGCGACTACTGCTACATTCTCTGCCTCCATCTGCACGATCACATTGGCAACCTCGAGAATGTTGTCGCTTTTGACGAGGCTACAAATGGCCTCCTAGGCATCTCTACAGAGGACCTTTTCCTCCTCTCAACAGATCCTCAAGCTATCCTTAACATATATAGAAAAATCAAAGGGCGACAATTCCTCTTCACACTATCTTTAAAGAGGGACACCTTCAATGGCATCGAACGAGTGCGACCAATTGTTATGCACGCAGAAGATCTGCCTTATGCTGATGCGTCGAAAATCCTCCTGCAGCTCTTACAACCTTCCACTGCCCCCACGAACAAAGTCTGTTGCCGCCTTTAGCTATACATTTCTTGCCTCTTCCCTGTTCCTCCCCCTCCTCTTGTTCCATATATCATATCCCCCTACCACCTTTCTACTTAAATACTGACCCTGCCCCACACATCCTCCATTGCTTCCCATCGTTCAACTTTCAACGCTTTTTTGCCTCACTTGCCATGCATCATCGATTTTGCATGTATGTTTTGTAATCGTTACTATATCTTTACAACCCCTTTCCCTTTCTAATATTCCTCCTAAATGTATGGGCATCGACTCGTTTCTTCATTACATTTTGTTTATATGTCATTCCACTATGTTGTAATGGATCTTCTTAATATATGAACATTTACACACGTGGTTTTCCCTTTCCTCCTTCATGCCTTCATCTTGTTTTCGACACACACATTTTGTAAATGCAAATGTCAATATGCTATGCTTAGTATGGAATATAATACAAAAATTGGTTCTTCTTCTTTGCAAAAATACAATATATGCCTTTGATTTTCTCTAGCCAATAAATGCAATATGTTCTTGCTTTCAAAACACATATTCTCCCATTTCAAATATGCAACACTCATTTTTATGCAAACCATATTCAATACATTTCCACTTCAAAATTCACTCACACCATTTGCATACTACTATTTCTATGATGAAATACATAACACAACAAAAAATCTCGCCAAAAATAATAAATAACAAAACAAAGAATATGAAATAGAGTGTTGCATCTTCATGCTTCCCTCATCTTTCATTATACTTCATGCATTTGACATGCCTTTCCTTTTTTGCAACAGCTATGCCAACCACACCAGAGAACAATTTTCAAAGGGAACAACGTCGCCGCCACTACACACTTAACAAATAAATAATTAATGCACGTCGTCATCTCCTCTTTTCAACTCACCAGGCCAACCTTGTCTCTCAATCCACCACACACCAAACTCCCATTCCTTCATAAAGTACCCTCCATCCACTACATCCCACCCAAACTTTTGCATTTACCCTTACATCTCCCCTCCCTAACCAGCCCTTTCCATACCCTACAATTCCTTCGCCTCTCGCCTACCCTTTCCATGTCCCGCACCATCTTCCTCCTTCTCCACCTGCCCAACAATTCCTCCCCATCCAACTCCAACATGCACATCTTCGCTTTCGTGAAAAAATCGATGCACTTAGTCCCATCCAAGTTTGCTCAGTTTTTTATGAAGCTTACCCATCCATGAAAAAAAAAAAATAATGGAAACATTTCTTGTACCCGTTGTGTTGGCGAACGAACAACCCACTATTTCTCCTTCGCAAACAACATGGACCCGGTATCCAACCGCATGTGCTCTCCTATCTGACTCAAGTTGAAGAGATGTTGATTGCTCGTGTCAACCCCATTATTCAAGTCACCCATGCACGTGGTGGCCAACTAAAATATTCCGGCCACACTATTAGCTTTCCTCAAGATATCACTAATATTGTGACCTCTCTTCCTCGCATGCTATCAGAACTAGACATCGTTGTTGTAAACAAAACTAGTTATGATGAAAAATCGTACAAATTTTTTGTCAGTAGATCACGTGTTCATGCAGCATTGCAATTCAAACTACAAAATGATCCATATTACAAAGATGTCCATATTAACCAAAATTCCCTGAATTCTTTTCCTATTGCGCCCACCAACATTTCCAACATGCTACGCCATGCCAACACATCTTCCATCCCACTCCAACAAGGCATTCTTGAAAATTGTGATTCTGAACTTCCCCAACCATGCCCATATGACCTCCACCCATCCTCCTTTGTTGCAAATCTACCAAAATATCATTTAGAAATAGATGAAATACTTGCCTACACAGAATCCTCCAATCCCTCACCCATCCATTCACTTCAATGGCCCATCATTGGCCTCTCCCCAATCAATGAATACAACACAGAAGGCCTCTTCTCCATGGCCTTCCCCACCCTCTTCCCCACCAAGTATGCAATGATTAATCAACCAAGAATTGAAAAAGTAGATATGCAAGAATACGCTTTGCATCTAATACGCTACCATGACAACCATTTTGCACAACATCCTCGCTTCCGCTACTACTTGTACAACCTCATCATGTGCCATCGCAGCCGAGCAACTGCCTCTGTCTTCATGAAAAGAAACCTTTCAAACACCCTTGCAGCAAAAATCGCTGACCTTCGCCACCTTCAACAAATTCCCCCTTCCACCATCCCAGACTAGATTATGCACTTCAACTCATCCTTGCGCGGCAGCCGTTCATTCTGGACTAGAGCTAGAGTGGAGCTTGCCGACATGATCATTCAGCAAGGTACCCCTACCATCTTCTTCACACTCAGTGCAGCTGATACCAAATGGCTTGACTTGCATACTACCATGCCTTCCAACCCTCCATCCAATTCACATGAGCAAACTCGATGGAGAATCCAAAACGTTGTTGCAAACCCTCACCGTGCATCTCAATACATCCATTGCAGATTCACAATATTCCTCGAAGAAGTGATACTTAAAGGATTCCTTGTAAATGATTACTGGTGCAGGTATGCATACTATTCCTTCCATCTCTTACCTTCCATTAACTTCACTTCCACACATCCATCTTATTTATTTTCCCCTTTTTTTTTTAAGGTATGAATGGCAACATCGCGGCTCCGCACATATCCATGGTTTCTTATGGCTTCCAAATGCACCTACTATGGACACTTTGGATTGGACCAATGCTTATGTTGTTCGTGCAGCTAAAGAATTCTTCGATGCATAAATCACTGCTTGGAACCCTCGTCCCATTCAAAACCGGGCTGCTGGGATAAATCATTCGTCTCTGTAAGACCCATGCCTCCTCCAGACACATGAAATTCTTACAGCCAATCAGTTGCAAGACTATGAGCAACTTGTAAATTCTGTTCAAAGACACACAACTTGCCACTCCAGTACATGTTTGCGCAAAAGAAATAACAAAACAAGTTGCCGCTATGGAGCCCCATGGGAAGTTCACGACGCATCATCTCTTCACATTGATAATACTGGCTGTAAATTGTACGCCCCTACTAGAAATGATGACAAACTAGATGTGCACAACGCTCATATTCTTGCAATATGGAGGGAAAACATGGACTTCCAACCAATTCTATCACCCCATGCTGTGTTGAACTACATTTCAAAGTATGCAGCAAAAGAAAAGGCAAAGTCTGAAAGATACTACCAAATGCTTTCCCGTCTCTCCCAATGTTCCCCACTCGATGCTCCTACTATTACTGTCATCCGCAAAGTTCTAACCGAAATTTTCAGTGACCGAGACATTGGTGCACAAGAAACATGCCACATGCTGCAAAAACTCCCACTAGTAAAGTGCAGTCGTTCTTTTGTATCCCTCAATGTGAAAAAACAAGTATTCAAATGTGTTTCACAAGAGTTGTATGGTGATCCTCCATCGACACCTTTCATTTCCTCATACATGCATAGACCACCTGCACTTGAGGATTTGCCTCTTATTGAAGTTGCACGCTCTTGGACCTTCTCCTCCCACCGCAAAAAAACACCTTGGAGACACATCTTCCCTCCTATGGTTGTACGTGTCCTTACTCGTTACACCTCCATCCCATTGAAAGACTCATCATCCTATGTGGACTTCTGTTGGAGCGAAATCCTTCTATATTGCCCTTTCCGTACCCTCCCTGAAGACATCGGCACGTCTGACGTAGCCATTGTTGCACACTGGGAACAAACTAGACACACGTATCAGGCTTGGCATGTTCACCGCACCCCGATCGACCCTGCCCATCCCGACTCTTGTTGTTCATCTCCTGATGCCCCTCCCCATGCCCCCCAGCTCGACATGCCTGAATGGTGATTTCTCTCTCAACTCCACCCAAGCAACAACATCCTGCTCAATGAACTTGAAATGCTTGGCCATCGCGACTTTGATGCAAATTATAATTGGGCCGACTCCATTATCCCTTCACAGTTACAAGAAACAGCCATCCGCTTCATCTACTTCAACCGCTCCTCCACAAGAGTCCACCAAATCCAAACTCCATGCTCACATTCACTTTCCTCCTTGTCCCCAAGCCAAATCATTGCATTCAATATCATTTTTTCCCACTTCCGCACAAACGGCAAAGGATCAATTTTAAAAATGATAATCCAAGGCACTGCTGGTACTGGAAAGTCATTCCTAATTGAGTGCATAAAAAATGCCTTCCTTGAAAACTCCACCAATGGACCAAACCCCCTCCTCTTGCTTGCTCCAACCGATGTTGCAGCATTCCACATCAATGCATTGACAATCCACTCTGCTCTTCACATCCCTGTATCCTCTATGCAACCTTTAGAGGGTCAAGCCCTCCTAAACCTTCAAGAACAACTCCGAGATGTGAAATACATTCTAATTGATGAAATGAGCTTCATTGGTCCTAAATTGCTTTCTCAAATCGATGATCACTTGCGGGAGGCATTTCCATCAAATAAAAGCAACCCTTTTGGTGGACGTTCTATAATTCTCGTGGGGGACCTTGCCCAACTTCCACCTGTCAAAGACACACCAATGTATTTAGGCACTTCTCGTGGTACTACACTATGGCAAAGCTTTGATACGGTGGTTACACTTTCGACATTTTTTCGCCAACAAGGAACTAGCCCTGCTCAGGTTTCCTTCCGCGAACTCCTCTCCAACCTTCGCAATGCAACACCCACTATTGATGATTGGAAGCTTCTTATGACACGCTCAAAAACAAACCTTCCTGAAGCCGAAGTACAGTCATTCTCAAGTTCAATGCATATATACGCAATAAATGAGGCTGTTGACATGCACAATAAAACCATGTTGAAAACACTCAACCAACCAATCGCACGTTCCTACGCTACCCAAAGGAAGGAATTTAGAGGCAACAAACTAGAAGATGAACAACTAGCTGCAAAAATTCTCCTTTGCATTGGAAAACGAGTTATTCTAACAAGCAACTTGTGGATTGAGGCTGGCCTTGTCAATGGTGCACTCGGCACCGTTCGCGCACTCGTATATGCACCAGCATCTAAGCCACCCGAACTGCCATCATTTGTTGTATTCGACTTTCTTCACTACAAGGGTCCACCATGGGATCCTTAAAATCCTAAATTTGTACCGATCCCCCCCATAACAAGGGGCTCATGAACACAAATACCGCTTCACATGGCATGGGCCTTAACAATCCATAAATCACAAGGCATGGCACTAGATAAGGCAACAATCGACATCAGAAACATTGATCGACAGGGTCTCACTTTCACAGCAGTATCAAGAGTCCGTTCGTTAAATGACCTATGCGTCTCCCCTGATTTCTCCTTCTCTCGCTATTCCCGGATGAAGGAGAACCCTTTCGTCATACGTAGAAAAAAATAAGAGGCTCTGCTTGCCTTGAAATCTATTGCTCAAGCTCCTTCAAGCCCCTCTACTATTGTTACCTTACCATCCCACTAGTTGTTCACTATTGTGCTTTCCCATTTGACTATATATTTTGTATATTGTTCACTAACATGCTTTCAATTTCCTTGCAGGAACATAATGGATCGTAGATATATCTCACAGCTCCAACAATTTTGCAAATAAATTAATGAACAAGAAGCTGCACTCCTCAATGTACAGGAGCGGTTCCTGTGTCCACCTACTCTGCCTCTTTACCGGTTGCGCCCCACAATACAACTACTGCAACGGATAAGAAATTGGATGAATCTCTTCATCCATATTCATGAAAGGGATGCACATAGAGAACTTTGAGCATACAATCTTGACCGTGTACCTACTCTGGACGTCAAATGGTGTTGTAGTTGTCGAGCAACACCTTGTCTATACGACTAGTATTTCCCCCTAGTGGGAAACCATCTCCAACCACTATGCTACACATGATGCATTTCTGTCAATACATCTTATTTTCTCTTCGAAAAATATACAATACATCTTACTTTCTAAACTCTTGCTACTCAGAAATTTCTGTATATAAAAAAAAAAATCGCATCCTTTCATGTTAGAGACATTTTCACAAGCTTCAGCAAAAGGCTCATTTCAGTACAACTATTTTTTCTTAACATACATTTCTCTGAACTTTAACGAAAGACCTCTGCTGTCCAGCTAGTGACTTTGAAATCACTTTTGGTAATTTTAATGAAGAATCTCTTTTGTATACACCTGCTTATTTTGTGCAAATGAACATTTCATAAAAACATCAACACAAATTTTAGAAAAAAAATTCCATAAGTTTTGAAATTTCTAATGTTCTATGCCTATATGTCAAATTCAATCAAGAAGCTTTGTTGGCTGTTGCTGGTTATTTATAGATAATTACTGAACATCTCACTTAATTTCTTGTTCTAAGAGCTACTAATATCAGGTTAAATGTCGTCTCTCTTTTGTAATAAAACTATAAATTGTAAACTATGTATATATTTCTGCTGGCAATCCCCAAAGCATTCCACCTTCATGAATTTTTTTGTAGCCTAATTTGACTCAGCTAAAAGTCAAGAGAGGGTCTCAGCAATTCAAGGTTGCTAAGGAAAAAATTATTAAGATTTAAAAAGAATTAGAACATGTTCAAATAAAAATAATCGCAAGCTCAACATATGTTGCTCAATGATTCACCTCTATTGGATGACTTAATTACATTGCAAGGCGGATATTTGGAGCAGTAATTCGTGATTTGAATCAGGTGTTGGCATCTTCGGAAACCCAAATAGTTATTTTTTAGTAATGAATTGAGTATTAAAACAATCACTGCCAAATAATCTGAGTTTTAAGATTTCCTATAAAAATCTCAGAATACTAGAAGCGGAGCCTTTAATGAGCAGGTTGCCCAGGAAGCTAATGCTAAGATTTATACGTTTGGGTCTTACCAGATATTCAGAATTTTTGAACTACAATTAAGTGCATGAAGTTTTGGGAAAAACGACGTGATGTCTATTCAAATGTAGCAGGTTTTCTATGGGTGTTAATTGGGCATTACTTATGACCATAATTTGTCAGCTCTACCCAAATGCATTTCCTAGCATGTTGGTTTGCTGCCAAACCCAATTGACTTCCGCGAGGAAATTGCCCCGAAATCCAAATATTTTTAAGAGATTTCAACAATTCTTCAAATCTCTATTTTCCCAGAAACGTCTTTTAAAATTGGATTTGACTTATTCTACAGAAATTCGATTTTTGTTTGACAATTTTGTCCACAGAAAAGATTGTGGATTCATAAAATGAATTTCAAATTCAAAGACTACTGTAAATTTCGATCTCATCTTACACCAGATGAGTCCAAACCACTTTCAGAAACAAATCCATTGGAATATATAACTGCTCATCAAATTTATCTTGGTTTTCTCCTTGACTGTTTTAAGGTTTGGTCAAACATTGCGGAAACAGGATGGAGTTCTCATTCGGAACAAGGAGTTGGAGACCTGGAGATGTTGTACAAGGACAAGATAGTCTATTTACAAATAAATCTGCTTTGGGGCTACATGTGCCAGGTTGCTTTGATAAGATCTTTCCTATCAACAATTGTTTAAACAATGTTACCGATGAAATAGGTAACCGCACTATTACCTACTTTTTTTTGGTAGCATAAAAAGCACCCGATTTTGAAAAGTGGTGATGCAGAATCACCCCTTTTTTTTGTGCACATTTTTGACACTCTAATATTTTTATTTATGAAGTATGAATATTTGTTTTAAAATGTTAGTGATTTTCATGCTAATTTTGAAATGTATTGATGCAACATCAACTCTTTTTTTTAAAGCGGTGATTTTCATGCTAATTTTGAAACGTATTGATGCAGCATCAACCTTTTTTTTTTTAGAGTGGTGATTTTCATGTTGGTAATAAAGCACAAAACTTAGATTAAAAAAATATATATAAAAACAATAAAAAAACCAATAAAAATGTAAAAAAATACAAAATTAACTCGTAAAAATAAAAAATTTAAACAAAAATAAATAAATAAAACAAAAAAAAACACATAATTTAAAGAAAAAAAACAAAAATTAACAAAAAAAAAAAAAAAACATCAAAAACATTTTTTTCTAAGTTATTAAAAAAATCCATATAATTAAAAAAAAAAATTTAAATAATTTAAATTACAAAATTAAAATTTAGATAAAAAAAGAAAAAATTAAATTTAAAAATTTAAATTAAAAAAATAATAATAATAGGAAAACAAAAATACAAATTTTAAAATTAACAAAAAAAACAAATTAAAAAAAAACAAAATTTAAAATTGAAAAAGAAAATTAAAATAAAAGAATTATAATAAAAAAAACAGCAAATTTATGGATATTTGTTTTTTAATTATTTGCACGTGGTTCGGGAATCGCCCTCCCGTTGCAAGAGGCCGATTCCGGGAATCGTCCTCAGGCCGATTCTGGGAATCGCCCTCCCGCGGCGGGAGGCCGATTCTCGGAATCGGCCTCAGGGTAATTCCCGGAATCGGCCTCCTGCCGCGGAAGGGCGATTCTCAGAATCGGCCTCTCGCCTAGCGGCCGGCCTCTCGCCTAGGTAATTTAATTTTTATATTTGAAATTTAATTTGTTTTAATTTTATTATTTTTTTGTTTTTAATTTTTAATTTTCTAAATTTTGTTAATAATTTTTATTAAATTTTGTATTTTTTTTTAATTTAATTGAATTTTTTTTTTTTAATTTTAATTTTTTTTTTATTATTAAATTTTATGTTTAGTTTTTTCATTTAATTTTTTAAAATTTAGTAAATTTTGTATTATTTATTTATTTATTTATTTGAATTTAATAATAATTTTTTTTTTTTTTAATTACATAAATTTTTTTTTTATTTCAAATAAAATTGTGTATTTAAAATTAGATTTTTTTTTAAGTTAAACTTAATACTTTCAAATTAATTTGTTTTTTATTTTATTTTTTATTTAATATATTTTATTTAATATATTTTTTTCAATTTTTCAATTTTAATTGATTTTTAAAGTTTTTTAACTTTTTATTTTAACAATGTTTTTTTTTTCTTTATATTTAAAATTTCATTTTTATTTCAAAATTTATTTGTTTATTCATTTATTTATTAAAATTTAATATTTTTTTTAATTTAATTTTTTATTTTAATATTAACATTTTTTTTAATTTAATAAAATCTAATATATATATTTTTAATATATATATATATATATATATATATATATATATATATATATATATATATATATATATATATATTATTTTTTATAATTTAAATTTAATATATTTTTTAAAAACTGTTTGTTTTTTTAATATATATTTCTTTAAATTTAATTTTTTATTTTTTTAATTTAATAAACATTTTCTTTTTCTTTTTTAAATTTAATTTCTATATTTTATTTTTTATAATTTCTTTCTTTTTTAACTTGTTTTTCTTTTTAATTTAATATTTCTATTTTCTTTTTATTTTTATTTTTTTATTTCTATATATTTTGAAATTTTAATCTTTAATTTATTTTTTAAATTTTAGGTTTTTTTTAATGTTTGAATTAATATTTTTTTAATTATTTATTTATTTTTATTCCTATATATTTTTAAATTTTAAGCTTTAAAATGTTTTTATTTTTTAAATTTATTTTTTTCCTTAAATTTTAGGTTTTTTTTAATGTTTGAATTTTAAAAATTAAAAAATGTTATTTCTATTTTTAAAAATGTCAAAAATATGACAATTTTTTTTTTTTTGGTTATTCCAACGTCAACTGGTTTTGTTTTGAGGGTGTTTTTTCAATCCTTTTTTCAAGAAACAATTTTGCTTTTAGCATAATTTTATAGAATGTTGAAATTTGACCTTCAAAAAAAACCAAATGCGTTCTGGAATACACTTTTTTTGTTTTTGGGGTGTTTTTTTCATGTTTTTTGAGTCTTTTTGGGCTAGAGTTCCCGTTTTGAGGTCAGGTTACCTATTTCATCGGTAACAGTGTTTTTATTGCAACATAAAATTGCAAATTAGGTACTAGAAATTGCGCAAGAGTGTTAGCAACATCCATCATCAAATATATCAGCCTATGATGTTCATATTCACAGCGGATTTCTAAAACATCTTTCTTTAAGATCAGGCAGAGAAACTTTACCAGCGTTTTAGAACCCCATGAAAGGCATTTTTAAACAATATGATTAACAGAAACAAAAAATATGAAAAGTGAAAAGTAATCAATATTTGTGTTAGTGTTAATAAAGAGAGAGAGAATAGAAGTATGTTTGAGGTAGTCCTCAAACAAAATATGAACATGCATACACCAATATTCTTACCTCCCGAGCAGAGCACCAAGCACTTAAAAATTGTTTTACAGGCAATAAAGATCAATTTCAATCCAACTAACAAAGGACATTATAATTTCTCTAGTGAGTCGAATGTGAAATTGGCATGCCATATGCACCAAATCCCAATATGAATCTAACAGAAACAAGTATGAAGCATATCAGAATCACTGACTTGGTTAAAACATAAAATTCCCTTTCATCAACAACTATTACTGCTAGAATCATTGGTTTCCATTTTCTACCTTGAAGCAATTAGATGTAATTCAAAAGCATTTTAAAGTTTTTGAGCCCCATTTCGGAATTAAAATATTACATCAGAGGTTTGTACAATGTTCTGATGCTCAATGACATCTGAACAGCTAGTGACTGTCAAAAGTAGAACAATAAAGAGGACAGCCACAAATTACAGATGGAGCTGCATGCACAACTTATACATGCCAATTCTCACCTTTGGAAGGACAAATGTAGCGAGTAATGCTAGTTGATCGTTTGCTGAGATGACTCCCAAAGTCTACCAGGAAATTCAATATTTAAAACCTAAAAGTTTAATACAGCAACTCCCAAAATGCTTTCAACATTATGTTTTGGGAGTGGGTGACCTGACAGAATCGTTGCGTTCTCTTAGTATAGAAGATTTTGACAGTAAACTCCCATCTCTGTCAAACCTGACTGCATTCCTGACCATTTTTGGAGTCCCTGGAGTTGGAATTTCCCTGTAGCTTTCTCTCAAAGTCGCATCCACAGAATTATAGGACTTGACCATTGCATTCCTCACAAAATTCTGCACATCAGGTGAAAGCAAACTGAAACTGGGACTTGCAGAACCACTACGTGAAGATATAGGAGTACATGGAGGCTTTTGGAAAATTCTAGACTTCTCTCTGAGATTACGAGCTGCGTCCCTTGAGAGGTTGTAAGCCTTTACATCTCTGGATGGAGGAAGTGGAATCTTGAAATGAGGGCCATCCCCGACACCCCCAATACCAACAGGGGTATCCTCTGTCTCTAATCTCAATGGAGTTCCTTCTATTTCTCCCCATGTGATCAATGGAGACTCGTCCACTCCAGGAGCCAGCGATGGAGTCCGCACATAGCTGTAGCCTACTGTGCCCTTATTTGAATCATCTTTAGTCGAATCCCCTAATACTAATTGTGGGGTTTTACGGAGATCCTCCAAATCATTCCTTTTTTTCGCCCTCTCTGCATCACGCTCTGTAAAAGGCCAAGATGCAGGTGTTCCACCTGCAACAGGTGTATAGAGTATGGCCACAGTGTCTTCTTCTTTGGGCCTGGAATCAAGCACCTTTCCATGAAAATGGGTATTCTCTGTATTGACCACTTTTGTCAATGCCTTAACTCTGTCTTCCCTTTCCACCTTCGTCAGAGCCGCTTCTTCTCGATTGGCAGAATCGTACATAAGAAGATTCCTAGCTGAATATTTCCAGTTCACCAATGTGCTCTTAGGCTGCCCTGAGGTACCAAAACCATCGGTTATCCTATCGCTCTCTTCGGCAATCCCCTGCTCTGGTTGTGATTCGGCATCATGCAAGTAGCGAGATTTTTCCTCTTCTTGGGAGCTGGAGGCCCCATCAGCAAAGCCCTTTCTCCATCATTAGAGGCTTTGCTAAAACTTGAGGGTGAAGGCGCAGGTGAGGGTGAGGCCGAGGGCAATATATGCCGAGGAGAAATTCCTGGAGATGATAACATTTTGCAGTCGCAGAGATTCGAAACAGTGGGGAATTCTGGCTCACAATTGCATAGGGAAGAAAACACATATAATATTGAAGTTGAATCAACAACTTGGATCATCCGGCTCAGATCCATTGGTCTTGCGGCATCAAAAACTAAACACAACTTATGAGAGATAGTGCCCCCGCAAAATGGTTTGGTTTAAACCATTATTTATAAAATCTACGATTATGATGCATTACGGCATCACTTAATCTTCTCTCAAGAAACTGCTATAAGTGCTTCCGTTAGTAGTTTTTGCTTTTCAAAACCATGGGTGGTTTTGTCAAAAGGGTGTAACGGTGGGACCCAAAATACACCATTCGTTCTTTTAACTTCCAATCCTTTCGGTGTTCCCTTGCACCACAGGTGCAATTGCTAGTTTAAATTTTTTAATGTTTGTTGTGATTTTCCGTCATTATCTAATTAGTTCGCCAAATTTTACGATTTCGACCTTTCAAGTCCCTCACTGTTTTTTGGGCGATGCTGACTTTTTCAACGCCGATATAAACTTAGTCTCAAAATTTATTTTTATGTGTGCACGATCGTACATATTGAAGCACTGAATTTAAATAATTTCATATTTAATATAAGACATTAACACATGCATATTAAATATTATGTGTATATTGTTTTCATTATATTGAAGGTGTTTTTTTATTATTTAATAAGGAAGAAGAAATTATAATCTAAGGTGGTTTAGGTGTTAAAAAAATAAAAAATTAAAATTAAAAAAAAAAAAATTATTTACTTATAAATATTACTATAGTTATTATTAGTCTCTATTGAAAGTTAGAATATAGTAATATATTTATTCTTGACTTTGCATTACTTACACTTTGGGTATACATTTTTATTTTTATTTTTATTATAATGTTTTATATTAACTAAATATATTCTTTATTTTATTTAATTGTTAAAATTGTTTTCTTTGTTATGTTATTGGTGGATATTTGGAGTCTTATTTCTCAACTATGATTTAAAAGATATATTTTGCAAGTTTTTGTTAAGTTTCTTAGTTTTTTCTAGCTTTTGGTTCCTAGTAATGATGGTTTGTCTTTCCTACTCTCCATGCAAAAATCTTTAAGATAAAAAAAGTATTAAAATATTGTTTGCTTCAGGGGTCTTGACCCAGGTTCAGATTTGAGGTTTTCCAACAAACCCCTATACTACTGGCCCTTTTGGAAATGACCTACTAGCGCAGGCCAAGGTCTCACCC
Source organism: Pinus albicaulis (assembly GCA_034641835.2). NCBI lineage: Eukaryota > Viridiplantae > Streptophyta > Pinopsida > Pinales > Pinaceae > Pinus > Pinus albicaulis. Next base: position 55,587 of record JAXQQM020057761.1, read on the forward strand.
AAAGTAGTCTAGGAGGGTGCTAGAACCAGGTTTCCACACCCTCAGAGAGAGAGAGAGGTATTTGAGGCAACCCTTTTAAGATCTATCAGGCTTGCGTAGAAGGAGTCCTATCGCAGAACCTTTAATAGGAATTGGAGAATGCGAAGCTCATAAACCCACATATAGCATGTAAGCATAAGTAAAGAAGCTATTAATAACCAGATCTATGCAATTAACCCTTTCTTATGGAATCACATCCACGTTCGCATCAATAATCATCAACAGATATAATCATAGGAATAACACAAAATACAGCCAACGCTCATACCCAAAGATACGTTCGTTATTATCAGATAATCTTCTCATTCATTAACATTCAAATTCCACTTACAAACTCAATTTCCAACCTGTGCACATAGCCAGTGGGGTTCACACACAGTAGGATTGAGAATCTCCACGCACACAGCCAGCAGGAGTCCCTACCCTAATACAACCCAAAACAGATCTCAACAGTTCGCAGCCAACATAAATCACACTTAGCCTTTTTTCTAGACTCAATCTATCCAACTATTTATAATATCTTAGCCTACACTATCCTATGGTCCGCAAACTGTGGTTTGCGGACTCTTGGTCCACCCTTTGACCCATTACAATACATTGGGGACTTTGACTCGCCCCAAAGCCCTTGCGCTAGACTAATTATTACAAAATTTATATCAAAACGCAGCTAGGGGACCCCGTTCCAACAAACCCCCAACACAATCTTGTGACTCGTCCCGAGTCACAATGGTCATGGGGTCTGCATATTATCCTAGAGATTCTTGATGGAAACAACCAGAAGGGGAAAAACACCTTCGCTCTGCGCAGTGGAATTCTATGCAATGTCAACCAACTTTTGCGAAGTTGGGCCTTTGGTGGTGGTGGTAACACTTTCCAAGGTCTAATTCAGCTGGTTAACCGCTACATCCAAATCTTGAGACAAATTGAGGGTTTAGTCTGCCCATGGCTTGAGGTGGTCACTGAGGACCTACTTCTTGTGGCATAGCCCCTCGAGTTCATCCCTGAGCGCATGGATAGCCCCCAGACGTGCTAGGCGTTGTGATGGAATAAGAGTGGGCATCGTAGCCTCCATTTGTTCAAATTCCTCCTCCTTCTAGTGTAGCTCTTGAGTAAATTTGCATAGAAGAGTATCACGCTGCACCGTAGACCATAGCTTCATAGTTGTTTCAAACAATTCGACACGCTGGGCAATCTGTGTTGTAATGGTATTTGTAGCTTCTGCGACTAACGCAGCTCTTTGGGCACACACCTTGGGAGGCGTCTCAGGCTGCAACTTAGCCTGTAGCGTAGTAATATGTTGTTCCAATTATGCTTCAACACTCCGCATTTCGGTTCGAGAGGCTTTCAAAGCTGCCACTAATCCTTCAATCTTGGCGTACGGGGTGGAAAAGGCCAGAATGTCCTCTTGCACATCTTCAGAGAGTCTGTTGATCAGATGTTCCAACTCTATCTGCTGCAAAGCGGTAGTGATGCACATGGCCTATGCCTGGGTAGCCTCAGTAATGGTCTGCTCCGCCTCACTCAGCTGCTACTGTGCCCGCCTGTCTTTGTGCTGGATTTACTCGAAGAGGGATGTATGGAGAGCGCACAACGACTCTCCCTTGAGCCGAGCCAACTCAAGATGAACTTCAGCACAAGTATGGACTTGCTCACACAAGTTGGGTGGAATCAGAGTGAATGCGGCACCTGGAAGGGGGCAGAGTCGGCTTTCAGTCGTGGAGATAAATTATGTGCTTGTGGTGGGTTGTCTCGCTTGATTTTGCCTCGTTTGAGCCACGCTCGCTTGCAGGTTATCGACTTTTAGCTGGAGGGTGTGGAGCGCGGACTATAATGCTGTGAATGCATCCTTCTGTTGCTCTTCCATGAAAAACCACCTGTCCTCTGAAGCAATAATGACCGTATCCACAATCTTCTCTAAATATTCCTCAGTCAAGGTGACCTCTATCTCCCTACTGGGCCTAGTAGCCCAACGTTTCGTTCACCAACCCTTGTGGGGCTCAATTTCCCGTTTTGTACCACGTAGGGACCCTGCGCTTTGTCCATCAAGTCCTTCGGTCTCCATATCCTGTTGTGATTCTTGCTCCACGCCCTGGGTCGTAACTGTTGCGAGGTCCGTCCCGGTGGCACCTTTTGTGATGCGCACCTCCGACTCCTTGGTTGTATTATCCAGGGCGGTTTCTTTCGGAGCTGCGCCCATACTAGCGTTGCCTGTAGTGGCAGGTCCAGCTAACTTGAATCCTAATCTCCAGTGTGGTGGCCAAGTGGAAATGAGTCGATCAATTTCCTCATCAGTGACCATGTATGGGAGTGACATCCAAGCTGGATCCTTATGGCCCCGATTATGCACATTGTGCATTGTAACCTGAAATGCTGCGATGCCCTTATATTTCTCATAGGCTGTAGGGGACAAGCGCGACTGTGAATGAATTGCTGTCGCCAGCGTGCTGTCAAACAACACCAAAAACACCTTTTTTTCTTCAATAATTTTCGCATCCTTTGAATCCCACAGGTTTGCATATCATGCCCCTTCGCATATATCTGGTTCAAGCTCAGGGAGGACTGATCCTTTAGGGGCTTCCCACGCCACCAAGGAAATTAGCAACAACAGTCATGAGTAACATAATTCCTTCCCGTGGTCCTGTACCTCGCGCACATTTTCCAAAAAATTAGTACAAAGGAACTGCGACCATTTATGGCATACCCCTTTCTTGTAGGCGCTAGTGAGCTGAATGAAATAGGCAGGGACAACCATTTCCTAGAGATTGCGCATCATCTTGTAGGCCAGTGGTAGGGTACCCATGTGCACTCCTCGGTCAGCAATGGTTGCTACCAGGAACCCCCTTTAGTTACATTCTAGTTGATAGTCCTTCCGTACTTTGTCGACAATCTGTGCTCATACTTATTGCCGATGCGCTCCATAGGATTTGTCCCTTGCATGGGGAGAACATTAATTCAGTGAATTAGGGGGGCGTCAATTGGAATGCGTTCTTGGATCTATAAGCTTCCATCATGGATCAACCCCAGTAGCTGTCAGAAAACCAAGTTGGTGATATTTTATTAGCCAAAGTTGGGTATCCGTAGCAATTTCAATAGCCCCGAACCTGCTAACCCGCATGCCCATGGCATTGGCACTATCTTCAGCATAGTATCATACAATACCCTCTCAAGATATAACTCAGGCGCCATATCTGTGAAGGCCTCAATTTTAACGAGGTCGTGATCATCGAACTCAATGGAGGGGAGACTTCCAAACATATCTCTTATTATGGGAACTTCATCTGGAACCAACGGCATTTGTAGATAGGAACCATAAACATCAATATTCTTGGTCTTGCGCACCGTAGGTCTCCTTGGTTGAGCATAAGGTGGAAGCCAAGTCAGCAGGGCCGCCAACAAAGCATCTTCTTGAGAAGTCAGAGGACGCTTCGCAGGGTTAAGGGAGCATTCCTTAGACAACCCCTGAGGGGTTTTCACAATCCGTGGGGACGTGCATGGCTTTACCGTAGCCCACTTCACATTTCTCCCCTTTCCCTGCTCTAGACCTTTTTCCCTTTTCTTCTCCTTTCTCGTCTTCTTCCACTTGGTCAGCGTGTACATGACCTCCTCAACTTCGAGAGTTACTACTAATACTTCGTCGGATGCCATCTCGGCAGAGGTCGTGTCATGCGATGATTCAACGGGGTTGGACGCAACCATTCTTACTCAAAAGAAAAACTCAGGGTTGCTGCTATTAGGGGGTGGCACGCCCAGACATGCAGATGGCGATACTACACAAAGTACAAAGTTCACTAGAAATCACAGGGCACAAGAGTTTCAGAAAGAAAAGAACCCAATTATGATCTGCACCCCTCCTTTAATAGCTTTTGATGGGTAACAACAATCGGATGAAACTTAGTTGTAACTTACCATCAAGGAAACGGTAAAAAATCCTCCCAAATCGCTGCATTAATTTTGAATTGCCCACTCCATTCAATGGTAAAATCGGCTTTTTACCCAGTTTTACTATTCTAATGGCTATTTTTCACAGCTGCGTACTACCCCTGTGCTCCCATCGCACCCTTCCATGCCTCCTTATCTGTGGATGACCCCTATGCACACGTTGGGCCCGCCTTCATTCCTCCCCCTATGTGCGTGTAACCATCCTGATACAACTACTCTGGCCATATAGTCATTTGGTAGGCACTGAGTTGGCCCTGTATGGGTTTAGATGGCTACCATTAATGTACCCCTGCAGGAGGTATCCGTGCAACATATTCAATCTAAATGCACCGCCATCTGTAGTTTTTGTTACCACATAAGGACTCAACCAATGTTTTTGGAATTTTCCTGGGTGGCGCGCAAACTGGCTGTCATAGAGTAATACTAGCTCATCTTCCTTAAACGACTTCTGTTGGATATGTCTATCATGCCAGGCTTTTCCCCGAGCCTTATGAACTTGATGATGAAATTTAGTAATGAATCAATCCTCTTCCAAGGCAACGAGCTGCACTAAGCATTCTTCCATGATTTCTGGTTTTTCCATGTTTGTAAAATCCATGATGCATAGGCTAGGGACGATGTACTCCATGGGCATAACAGCCTCCTTCCCATAAACCATCCGAAAAGGTGTTTAGTCAATTTCTTGCACGTGGTCTGATAGGCCCAAAGTAATGAAGGGATGCACACGTCCTAGTCGCTTTGATTAGCATTTCAGACCTTGGTAAGTGTCTGTTCCAAAATTTTATTAAAAGCTTCCACCGTTCCATTTTCCTAAGGGTGATATGGGGTACTCTTCACATGGTGGATCCAGAATTCTTCAGTTAGAGGTTGAATAGTTTCATTAATGAAATGCATACCTCTATCGCTCATCAAGATCTTCGGACAGCCAAACTTGGTTAAAATGTGCTAAAAAATAAAGTGTGCAGCGCTATCCGTCGTGCAATCCTTCGCAGCTTGTGCTTCCACCCATCTAGTTACATAATCAGTTGCGGTGATGATGTATCGGGCACCTGCCTTCTTTCCTGGTGGGTTGATGGGTCTAACAAAATCTATAGACCATTTTTCAAATGCCTGCACGTCCATTTGTGGTTGCAAGGGCATCTCATCCCTACGCAAAGGTCTTCCTGTCTGTTGGCACACATTGCAAGATTTAAAATATGTGTGGGAGTCGCTATGCAGTGTGGGCCACCACAACCCAGCTCTTAATACCTTCTGCGCAGTTGCTTTTCCTGCACAGTGACCTCCCGCTACTCCTCTATGGGCTTTTGCTAAAATGGCTTGTCTCTCATGCTCCAGTTCATATCTTCGCAACACCTCATCAGCTCCCAGCTTGTATAATTGGCCCACAACGATGGTAAAATCAGTTGCGCGAGTTACCAATTCTTTTTCTATTGTACCGAGTATTCTGCAGGTGCCATCCCCGTAGTTAAGAAATGAATACTATCTAAAAAGTTCTTGTCAACCACCTTAATAGCAAAAATCTACGCATCGGGTAATCCTTCTTCTAGGTTAGTTGGATCTTCACCATTCTTGATTCGGGACAAGTGGTTTGGTCTAGCATTCAGTCTCTCGGGCTTCAAAATTATTTCAAAATCATATTCCTGAAACAACAGTAGCCATTGACAAAATCACCCCCCCAACACAGGCTTATTGACTAGGTACTTCAAAGCTGAATGATCCGTGAACATATTGAAGTGCCCTCCCATTGCCAATCCTTCACGTTCAGTAGTAGAGTAGTTACGTTCTGCGCTAGAAATTTTCCTACTAGAAAACGTAACCGGGTGGTCAATGTCCCCTTCCCCAGGCTATGTGAGGACATCTCCTAGGGCAATCCCTGATGCATCCATATGGACATGGAAAATCTTCGCCCAATCAGGAAATATGAGTATAGGCGCAGTGACCATCTTTTCCTTGAGTAGCTCAAAACTCTTCTGACGCTCCTCATCCTAGAAAAAAGACACATCCTTCTTTAGAAGCTTCTCCATTGGTGCCGTGATCAGTGCGTGATCAGGAGCTCAAGTCCAAGCCATGGAAAAAGCTCAAAATTGAAAGTGTTAAAAAAACACTTACAACCTAAATGATCGGATAGGCCTCGGCGATATGATCCTGACGCCGTGAACGACACTCAAATCCGACAATTTATGTGAAAGTTATTCAAGTTTGAAAATTCACAATTTCAGGCAAAAGACCAGTTTGACTTCCAAATTTGAAAAATTAAAAAAGGAATATTCTTGGAATATTCCCTGGAATATTCCACCTGGGCCAATCCACATATGACAAGTGGAAATTTGTGATTTGAGTAATGTATGACTTTTCGTCTTTTTGACTAATTATGGGTTGCCACGTGGTAGGCCCGGAGGGCACCACGTGGCCCCCTTGTCAGAGATTTGGAGGACTGTGTGAAATTTTGTTGTCTGCAGGAATCGAACCTTTGACCAAATGCCAAACAGCGTGCACGGTTATCGTTGGACTGCACGTTGGTTCTTATAATACAACGTTCACATTACATATTTAAATGTTAACGAAAGTTTGATTGGCTGCGGAAAGGGGGCCAGCCCCTTGTACATAGGACCATGGGCAGGAACCCTAGCCCTAAAACCCCCAGCACGTTTATAACCATTAACATAACCATCCTAATGTGGTCGTTGTTAAAATTTTAATGCCATGTTTATTAAACTGTTGGATAGGTGGTTAAGCCGGCGGTTCGGGCGGGTTCGCCATGTGACCGCCCTTTCAGAAATTTAATGCCAAGTTAAATCGTCTGCCAATTTTGGAGCGAATTCCATTAAATTTGGGGCTTGGCCAGTTTTAGTCGAACTATCTGTAGTTAGCCCACATTTAGTGGGATTTTTACTTGACATTCAAAAATATACTGTTTTGGTCATAACTTTTGATGGACAGAACCTTTTTGAACAATTTTTTTTTTATTTCGGGTATTCAGAGGATTATGAATCCATTGTAATATGTTTTAGATCCATTGGATTTGATATTCAGTCCCTTTTGCTTCAGGTAACCAATGAAAGCCATCAGGGACATTTTGGTAATAGAGCTATATTGGGTTGTACCTATCTGTTTGAGGTGATCCAAAGACCATTTTCAGCTAATTTCCACCTTCTGAACCTATTGGAAGAGGTTTTAGAACTGTTTTAAGACTGTCAGAGGCCAAAAAACTTCAGGGGAGTTTTCAGGGTCACTAGGGCCATTTTGGGGTTGGAATTATTTTGAATTGTACCTTGCTGTTTGAGGTGAACGAAAGATCATTTTCAGCTAATTTCGACCTTCTGAACCTAATGAAATAGGTTTCAGACATTTTTGAGGACTTATACAGCCTGAAAAGCTATAGACGAGTTCAAAGAGTCGTTAGGGCCTTATTGAAGAAATCACTGTTTATGGTAATTCTTCACTGTTTAGTGAATTTGGAAAGGCATTATTAGATTTTTCACACCTTTTGAATCAATATTTGCATTCATATTTTTCTATTGAGACACCTTTAAAATTTTATTAGCATTTTGAAGCCTTTTAATACAAGAGGACAAGCTCATTTTGGGAGGCTTGATCCAGCAGACGTAGCCCATGAGGGGTGAACTGCTCATCAAAAATTTGTGTCATGTTATGTTGAAGTTATCTTGATGAACATTTCTGATTTAATATGTTAAACAACAAATTAAATTAACTTGCCTTCACGCATAAACTCTTATACAGTTTCCATAAACACTTTGTTTCAATTGCAAGACATGAATAACAGTTTTCACATATATTTGATGGAAATTGTGAGTGTTAACTTGTACAAGTTCTAAAGACAGAGTCTGTAAAGGGCTAGGTAGCCTCTAGATCTCATCCTTTTATCAAAGGTGACATATCCAGTAAATTCCCCTACAGTCAATCTCTGGATTAGATCTAAGTAGTTGTTTTATGCAACAAGACATGGAGAATTTTGCACACATTTAATTAATGGAAATGGATACCTTGCACACATTTTCAAGTACTTACATTTTCAAATCAGTGCATAATCTTGAATAAAATTCCTATAGTAGCCAGTGTGTGCGAGGATGGAGCGCAGCTGCTTCTCGGTGGTGGGGATTGCTAAATTGATGATAGCTGCAACCTTGGCTGGTTCAACCATCAATCCTTGATGACATACCACGTGCCCTAACAAAATCCCGAAAGGTACACAGAATATGCACTTCTTAATGTTTAGTGAAATCTGGTGCTTTCCACAGGCATCCAACATCATGCACAGCCTCAACACATGCTTTTACCAACCCAAACACTGTCCAATCCTCAAAGTATACTTCTAGAAACTTATGAACAAATTCTTTGAATACTGCTACTACCACACGTAAAAGGATGGGAGGGGAATTCTTGAGCCCAAAGGGCATGATGATGTACTGAAAGGATCCTGATTCCGTTGCAAAGGTAGTTTTGCTATGATCTTTAGGCGCTATTCGGATTTGATGGTAGCTTGAAAAATCGTCAGTGAATGAGTATGCTTCCTGACCTCCCACATTGTCTAGAATTTGATTAGAGAACGGTGTAGGGAAGGGATCATGTATGCATGCATCATTCAACTTGCACAATACTACACAGATTATTATTTCCCCTTTAGTCTTCTTTTCTTGGACCACCATGGGGCTTACCCAATTTGACTGTTCTATCGGTTCGATGATACTTGCGGCTACCATTTTATCGATCTCTTCTCTGAATTTCTTCTTATACTTGGGGTTCAATTGGTAGTGTCACTGCTTAATAAGACATGCATCTAGTTTTAAGGTGATTCACATGACACCTATATCTCCTACAATGCCTTTGAGTTCTGAAAAATTTATGGGAAATAGATCCTGATATTCGGTGAGTAGTTCCGTGATCTTTCCAACAGTATCATCATCTTATTAATCCCCAATTTTAGCCATCTTGGGTTATTCTTCTATTCCAATATTTACTTCCTTTAATTTGAAAGGTTTGGTCACATCGACTGCTTGTAATAGGGGTCCAGCAACTGTGCGCTATCCCTCTGATTCAGGTATAGTGATATTTCATGGGTCCTCATCACACTCCTCCATTGATAGGTTTTGGCAGTTGGAAATATCCTGCATCTGCGCATCCCAAGTTGGTTCCCCATACTTTGTGTGAGGGAGATTCCACAAATACTAGAGCATCTATGTTCTGTAGGGCTTTGTCTAATTTCTCTGTTCCACCTATCAACCCGAATGTCCCCAAACAATCTTCTCTCATTATGTCCCAGTGACAAGTTCGCTGATGTAGCTCTACATCCAAATACCATGTGGTGAGGATTTGTCCCAACGTGTGGATAAACATGTGGACCCACTCATCCCAAGTCCTTTCTCTCCATGCTTTCATCCATATAGACAAGTGCTTACGTGGGTCTCTGTGGCCAGGGAAAATTTTGTTAGGTCCCTATATTACTAGTATAGTCCCTTATTGTTATTAGTGTAACCCACTTATTTTTATTGTTGTACCCCTGTAACCCCCATATTTTTATTATTTTGCCCTTACATTATTATTTTTAGGTCAGCTAGGATTACATTGTGGCCCCATGGACTCCTATATATAGAAAGGAGGTTTGGTCATTTGTATCATTCAAGAATTGTTCATTTATGTAATGTATTTGAGATTTCCCCCTTGAAGTGGATGATTTCTAAGGCGTTGATCTCTCTTTTCTTCTATTTTTGGAGCTGGTTTCATAACATTTGGTATCAGAGCTTTGGATTCTAGGGTTTTGTTGCTCCAAACAATCATCGTGGAATTTTTTGCTATAAATTTTTTTCTACAAAGGTTCAGAAGCTGAAATTTTGAAAGCATGAAGCCACAATCCTGAGGAATGTCATGGAAAATTTTTAGATCTTGGTTCGAAATATTTTCGTAGATATGATCTGTGGAAGTTAGGCCTTTTTGCAGGCTCCTGAATTTAACCTAAATTGGTCATTGTGGAATTTTAGCTATAACTTTTTTTCTACTAGGGTTCCAAAGCTGAACCTTTTATAGAGCGAAGCCAAAATCTAGAGGAACGTCATGGAAAAATTTAAGATCTAGATTCACAATATTGGAAGTTAGGGATTTGTTAGGCTCCTGAATTTCATCTCAAAGAGGTGACCGTGGGAAAATATTCATAACTCTCTCTCTGGGCATTGGATTCGAATTTTGTAAAATGTGGCTGCAAGTACACGAACTTTAGTTTCCTTTGTATCAATTTCATATCCAAAGAAGGAAACAGTGACACGTGGCATACCATACAAGTTCGCTCTACTGAACCAGTCCATAATTAGGTCATTGTGGGAGATTGGGGATAAATTTGTCTTGAAGAATCCAAATCAGGTCAGACCTCTGGCACTTGAAAGACGCTTCAGAGGGCTACTATAGGGTCAAATTTTAGATATTGAAGATCCTAAATAACTACGATAATTCAGTTTCAATATCGAGCTCCTCAAAATCAAGAAAAAGGTGTGTATTTGTTTTCAAATTGCAAAAGTCTTGTTGGAAAAATCAGTTTTAAGTGATTCCAAAGGCCTATTGAGCATAGATATTAGTATTGGGTTCTAAAATTCCTCCTAAAAATAATTCAACACCAATTAAGCCCTCAGAGTACTCTACTATGACTCATGAAGATGAAGAATTGCAACATGATCTATCAAAATTACAAGAGCAAGTGCACCAAATTTCGCTCTCGCAAAGAGAAATAAAAAATGAAATGGAAGTTTTGAAGAAAAGCGTGGAAGTGAAGATGGGTAGTTTGAATAATAACATGGATGGTTTTAAGAAAGGCGTGGAAGCTAAGATGGATGACATGGAAGCTGGCATGGAAGCTAATATGGATGACATGGAAGAAAAAATGAAAGACAACATGGAAAACATGAAGAATGATCTAAAAGCAGACATGGAAGCTTTGAAAAAGTTGATACAAGAAATGTTTCCTAATGGAAAAAAGATAGTAGAGGAAACTCATGATGATAAAAAAATAAATTTTAATCGTGATTTCATAAACTCTAATTTTGGATGGAAGAACCACCATATTCCAAAGATGGATATGAAGAAGTTTGATGGCAAGGATCTCATAACATGGATACTACAGATGGAGCAATATTTTGATCTCAATAATGTGAAAAACACACAAACGGTAGACATTGCAACTTTACATTTAGAATAAAATACATTTTTATGGTATAGATGGATTTGCTCCCGTAAAAAAATTGTCACTTGGTCAATTTTTATAGAGGAAATGATAGCACATTATGAGGATACAAAGAGCAAAACCTTCTTTATCCAATTGATAAATCTCAAACAAAAGGGTTCAGTGGGGGAGCACATTGAGGAATTCCAAAAATTGAATATAAGGGTAACTGATATTCCATAGGAACACAGGATTTATGTCTTCATAGGGACTTTAAAGTATAACATCCAACATGAAATTCGCATTTGGGAACGTGATTCATTGGAGAAGGTATTCAGGTTGGCAAGAAAAATTGAATGTAAAATTATGGCGACAAGGAATCCAACCACTCACATCTATAAATATGGAAGTGTTGCTACTCCTAAACTTCCACAACCTACAAGGTTGACACCACAACAATTGGAAGAAAAAAGAGCAAAAGGGCTTTCCTACAGTTTTGATAGAAAATACACTAAAGGTCATAAGTGTGTTGAGAAGAAATTATTTTACATAGATTGTGAAGAGGAGGAAGAAAATGAACAAGAAAATTCAAAAGGAAATTATATACACCAGGAACCAACCCTAGAAGAAGAAGAAATGAGTCAGATCATATCATGTAATGCATTGGCAGGAATTTCCACTCCTCAAACTCTTAGGATAGAAGGACATATCAAGAAGAAAAAGGTAATAGTGTTGATTGATTCAGGTAGTACCCATAATTTTATTCATTGTAAGGTAGCCAAGGAATTGAATTGATTCCTATACCCAGCACCAGAATGTCAAGTGATGTTTTTACATGGAGGTACTATAAATTTCTCTGGAAAATGCCATAATATCAAGCTAGCCATGGGGGAATATTCTTCTTGTTTGGGTACTCAACTAGATCATAGCTCATCTTATCATCCTCAATCTAATGGTCAAACTGAGATAGTGAATAAATGTTTGGAAGTATATCTTCGTTGTTTTCTATTTGATAAGCAAGAATAATGGTTCAAGTGGTTACCTCTCGCTGAATGGTGGTATAACACTTCCTTCCATACTACAGAAAAAATGAACCCATTTATGGAACTTTATGGATATCATCCACCGTCCATCACATCTTCTTTAAGGGAAAATTCTAGGGTTCAAGGAGTGGAATATCACATCGAGCATCAACAAGAAGTTCTCCAACTATTAAAGGATAACCTAAATTTGGCACAAAATCGAATGAAACAACAGGAAAATCAACATCACAGCAAGAGAAGTTTTGATGTAGGAGACTGGGTATTTGTACGGCTACAACCATACAAAAAAATGTCCCTCAATCAAGCTAAGAAGGATAATAAATTATTGCCAATGTATTATGGTCCTTACAAGGTGTTGTAAAAGATTAGTACTATGGCATACAAATTGGAGCTTCCTAATTCTTTGCGAGTGCATCCATTTTTCCATGTTTCATGCTTAAAGAAGGTTATACGGGACAAAATTCTAGTTCAAACAATATTTCCATAACTTGGTGAGGAAGGAAAAACCATATTGGAACCTGAAGCATTCATGGAAACAAGAACTTGACAGCTACGAAATCGATCAATTTCAGAGTATCTCATAAAATGGAAGAACTTAACCACTGAAGATTCTAAATGGGAGGATGAGAATTTTATACAAAAACACCTGAAGCTACTCAAGCATTGAGTACAACACTTTTTTGAAGGAGAGGAGCATGTTAGGTCCATATATTACTAGTATAGTCCCTTATTGTTATTAGTGTAACCCCCTTACTATTATTGTTGTACCCCTATAACCCCCATATTGTTATTATTGTGCCCTTACAGTATTATTGTTAGGTCGACTAGGGTTACATTGTGGCCCCATAGACTCCTATATACATAAAGGAGGTTTGGTCATTTGTATCATTCAAGAATTTTTCATTTATGTAATGTATTGGAGGTTTCCCCCTCGAAGTGGTTGATTTCTAAGGCGTTGAGCTCTCTTTTCTTCTATTTTTAGAGTTGGTTTCATAACAAATTTCCATGGGTAGGTCGACCAGAGGTTCAAATCTTAGGATAATCATTCTGCAACATTCCTCCCAATCTTGAAAAGTCCCCTTATGAGTTTCCCACCATCGCGCAGGGGTTGCAGGCATAGCTAAGTTAAGGAACATCTACTTCAATTCTCTAAGAAAATAATTAACACTACCAGAATCTTCAAAATAGGGAAACTCTCTTACCTCATCGGAGATACACTGGAAGCTCTTTGTGATCTTAAGGCAACGTAGCCAGATACATCATGCAACCAATTCTGCCAATTTTCTATCTCACCATTTGAGTCAGAGAGACATTTTTTTTCCTTCTCCCAACAGAGCATGCCATCATCCATAAGGTTAATCCAATCATCATCCTGGGCAGTCAGCTTGTAAATATGATCAACGTCATCCTCTTCGCGCACCGTTTCTGTATACCGCTCATGCTCCGCCAGATCTATAGGGACTATTACTTGTGTACCCTCGTTCTCAAAAACCATGCTTAGTATTTTCAAGTTGATAATATCTCCCATGTCTATGGCCCAATCCAATTCTAGGAGTGTAGGGTAAGGGTCTGCATCCTCTACAATTTGAATCATCTCAAAATCTGCATATACCCCAACTCCCACGATATCTACCATAATATTTGATAGCCTTCCTAATGGTATGATCTTCTGTTGGTTAGCCATGCGTTGTTGTATAGTAGACCATTCCATCTTGGCTTCTCCCAGCCTCTGCCAAGTCTTTTTAGGCAGGACATTTGCATCGGATCCTAAATCAAGGATGACCTGATCCATTTCATAATCACCAATCTGCATAGTTAGCCGCATTTCCCGACCAGTTTGTTTCTTATGCTTATAAAGTTTATGGACATATTTAACTTCCACTGGAGCGTCAACCTTTTATGCACAACTGTCTATCAATGCTTGAAGGTTCTCTACTGCCTTCTGGTTGTGTAGTAACTTCATACATTCCTGCAGGAATGGTTTAACTTCTTTGTCCTCTTTTAGATCCACTGGGGCCTTTAAGGTAGATGCCTCGTTTTTGGAAAATTATTTTCTAGCTTCAAGGAAGGTTTATTTCTCCTTTTGTAATTCCAGTCTTTCCTTTTTATCAGCGGCTTTTTTGATAAGTAGTTTGGCAGTAGCTTTTTCCTCACCTCCTGTCGTGCCCATGCCACTGCCAATAATTACGTTAATACTGGGTCCCTCATCATGCGTTTCTGCCTTAACCCTTTACTCATTTTGCATCGGTGTTTGTTGTTTTTCCTGCATTTTTTCTATTAGCACAAGACAGTCTTCGATCACATAATCTAGCTACCTATAATATCTGCAGGATTTTCATGAAGGGTTTGGGTAGTCCCTTCAGAAGCGTCCCACCTCCCCGCAATTATAGCATATCAGTTGTCCTCTCCCTCGACCTATGCTTCCATGTCCCCCCCCCCCTCGGCCTCTTGCAGGGGAGCCTCCTCGTCCAGAGGGAGATAATGGTGATGACGAGTCAGCTTGCACCCTATATAGGTTTCCTCTATTTATCATTAAATCATATGTTTGGCATTTGTGCTCGTCATGTCCTACAGACGAGTAGATTCTGCATCATTGTTGCTTCAATTGTGGGACATCAAAACCAAGCTCGGGGTAGTGGTTTGTATCATGAAATCCAACTACTCGATAGTCAGTGCACCATAATGTGGGGGTTCTTATTCTAGCGACATATTTGGGGCATAATGGGTTAGGCCCCCCAGCTTGCATGTAGTCTAACAGTAGAGGGCACTGATCCTTGGTGCGGCTTGACGCCTTGCACCGTATGCACCAAATTTCTGTGCTAGCTTATTTTCCCTGCTCTTTTCATAAATTAGAATCAGGAAGACGAGACCTATGTAACCATCTTGGTTTCAATCAATTTTTAGAACTTTCATTTTTGAGCTTTTTCCCAAGCTTAAATTCAAGCTCACAGTCAAATACAGGACTACGTAAGTTGTTGTTTAAAATATTTCAAGTCAATCACAAATTGAGCGTAGGACTTAGGCTTATGAAACTGTTGTTTTAAGGCATACTTAATTTCTTGTATTGATGGATCTGTATGCTGGCCAACATATCCCATGAGCCAATCTAAGGCCCTCCCTTCAAAGGCTAAGGAAAATTGCGCTCTTTTTATAGCATCACTAACCACATTCTGCACAGTCCACACTGATTTTTACACGAACCAAAATCGGTCCATATCCTCATCCCCCACACCATTAAAAGTGGGTAGCTTCATGTGTGTGGCCATATCGTAGTCAGATGATGGTGGTGGGGTAGGATAATTCTTGCGCTTACGTGGATTCAACAGTGGTGTAATCATGGGACTAGTTTCTGCATGCGTAGGAGGCTCTCTTAAGGGACTATATAATGATATGTCCCCTTATCAATTGACTCTATAGTATTTACCACTTCGTGTTGTACTTCCACTCTGATTGGAGGTCATTCACTCGGTGTGACTGCACAGAATAAAATTTTCGCACAGTAGCATCTTAATTAGTAGCGGCAATGTTTGCAAGAACTTACCTCAGAATCCTTTGAAGAACCTCCCCTCAGCTTCAGAATAATATATGAATTAATCAACTGTGAATTTCATTTAAAATCCTCCTAAAACACTATCCACGCAGTGATCTACAGTCCAGGTGATCTTGTTATTAGCCTTCTCCAACTGTTGGATTAATTCAGGAGTCCACTGGGTAACCTGATCGTCTTTCCAACAGGTTTGGAACTCTGCTAACCTTGCTAGCCACTCCTGCAGTTTGTGTGTGAAAGTTACAAAGAATATTTCATATACCTCTCTAAAGATATACTTGTTCTTCCACTCTTCAGCAGTTAGCCTTGTACTTGTATTCTCTTTTAGGGAAAATTCCTGAATCTATTTTTCGAACCAGTCTTCAAGCTCAAGTTTCTCAGGCCGCCAATGAAATCGTGGCATTACCTAATATTTCTCTCAAAATTCTCTTGGTCCTGGCAACAAAACCATTTTTTGGCTTCAGGGGTCCTAACCCATGTTCAGATTTGAGGTTTTCCAACAAACCCCTATACTACTGGCCCTTTCGACAATGACCTACTAGTGCAGGCCAAGGTCTCACCCGAAGTAGTATGGGAGGGTGTTGGAACCAGGTTTCCGCACCCTCAGAGAGAGAGGTATTTGAGACAACCCTTTTAATATTTATCAGGCTTGCGTAGAAGGAGTCCTATCGTAGAACCTTTAATAGGATAATTGGAGAATGCGAAGCTCATAAACCCACAGATAGCATGTAAACATAAGTAAAGAAGCTATTAATAACCAGATCTATGCAATTAACCCTTTATTATGGCATCACATCCACGTACACATCAATAATCATCAACAGACATAATCACAGAAATAACACAAAACGCAGCCAATGCTCATACCCAAAGATACTTTCGTTACTATCAGACAGTCTTCTCATTCATTAACATTCAAATTCCACTTACAGACTCAATTCCCAACCCATGCACATAGCCAGTGGGGTCCACACATAGCAGTACTGAGGATCTCTACACACACATCCATCAAGATTCCTTACCCTAATACAACCCAAAACAGATCTCAACAGTTCACAGACAACATAAATCACACTTAGACTTTTTTCTAGACTCAATCTATCCAATTATTTATAGCATCTTAGCCTGCGCTATCCTATGGTCTGCAAACCGTGGTTTGAGGACTCTTGGTCTACCCTTTGACCCATTACAATAAATTTGGGACTTTGACCCGCCCCAAATCATTTGCGCTATACTAATTATTACAAAATTTATATCAAAATGCAACAGGGGACCCCGTTCCAAAAAATATCAATATTTATGCATGCATATGTTGGAATCAAAATTGTTATTACATGAAAACCCACACATGTTATTAAATGGATGCATCACCATAGTAATGGATCCACAAGAGTTGGTTAAGAACATGTCGAGAAACACATGAGGAGAGTTAGATTATCCAATTCCCAACGATCTCTCCCTAGTGCGAGGCAAGGGTGTTTTGAACTCGAGACCTTTGCATCTAATACCACTTGTTCGAATCATTATTGTTGTTACACCAAAACCCGCATGTGTTTGTAAACGAACACATCATGAAAGTTAACAGATTTTTGAGAGGCAGCTAAGCACATGTCATGAAACACACAGGGAGAAGTGGATTATTCAATGCCCAATGAAATCTTGGCTCTTCTTTGATATATGCATTAAAAATTATATATAAATGGTATTAATATATTGTTTTCACTGTCTATATAGATGTTAATTGGACATAGGTACATTTATTCTTACAATTGTGGTGGTATGACAATATTTTCATAGATTTAAGGGTAACAAGATCACACATGATTAACTTCTTCGCACTATATTCATGAAATGATATTTTTTTTATTTTACTTGTTTTATTAGGCAATGGAAATTAAAATTCAATTTACTAAGGTTTTCCTCCATGATATGGTTTTCAAGCAATGATTTTTTTCAATCCCTTTTAATGATAAATATCTTATTATGGTGGTTCAGGTAAAATTGATTCGTTCAAGTTACCATTGGTTTTTAGGTTATGAGTTTATGAAAAATCATGGTATTCATCTCAAATATATCCTATTTAAAGTCCAAAAAATTCCATGCTAATTTTTTTTAATGATCATTAGGATATGAAGAAATGGTGTCCTTAGACACCAACATTTTTCACAGTTTCACGATCTTAAAAACTAGTATCAAAGCCATGGTAAGGATAAGCTGAGAAAGCCACTGAAGGATTCTAGAGATTAATTTGATTTGAAAATGCATGAGACATTGTCACATGTAGCAAAAATAATAGAGGAGACTCAATTTTAGAGAGAGAAACCAAAGAAATAATGATAGCAAGGTTGGCATGTGTGCCTTCATGCCTCAACTAGCCAAGGATGAGAGATAAGAAGATGAGGAGAGACTAGCATAGCAGATTGATGCCAAGAAAAAAATCACCGAAGATGTGTAGAGATCAACCTATGTATTTCCTATGGTCATGGTGAGATAAATATCCAATGGGGGTTGAGAATGAACAAATTAGTATCGATACTTCTCAATATTGTAAACATGACCCCATTAGAGTGTAAGAAAAAAAGGAAAATAATTTGTTGGTATAGTTGAAGAGTTGAACTACAAATGACAATACAAAAAATGGGATCATAGTCATTTCCTCTGAAATGTGCATGTTGGATTGTATCAACGTGTTTCATGTACAAATCTAGTGATTTCTATGAGAACAATGTAGCCAAAGAACTTTGTCAAAAATTCCCCTGGGATATTTGGGATCCGATCCATTGCAAACAATGTTGAATAATGTAAGAGGTAGCATAAAAGAATATCTATGATTCATTTGGACATGAGATTTGTACAAACTATAAATTTTTTAGTCTCAATGATTTTTGTGATTAGGGCCTTGCAAAATACTTAGGATAAGTATGTAAAATATAGCCCATGTATTTCTAAAGAAAGTGTGTAGAAATTATTAGAAGATTGTTTGGACTTATGAAGAGAAATTAGATGCTTCAGTAGTTGTGGTGATGTAGAATAGAATGGAAAGAAATGATGAAGACAAAGAAAAGAGAGATTAGTTCTCCAAGGATGCTAAATATTTCACCACTACTGATAAGCCAACTTTTGTGAATGAATTTTCACAAAGAAAGATGCTAAGGGGGAGGCTAAACCTCCCTTCGATGAGGATGACAAGGGGAAGAGACTTGAGCTGGATGATTACATGTCCAAAATTAGGACCATAAGAGGAAACCTTTGTGGTGTGGAAATCATGACAGAATACCTCTACGTTCATTATCGAGAATGTGGAAACTGAAACTCCTCCCACAAAATCTGCAATAGATGTCACTAATCTTGAAGTGGAAACCAAACCAAAAAATGAGGCTAAGATGTCCATTTGAGGCTATCACTGAAGAATTCGATACCAAAGCAAAGAAGCCTACGAATGAGAAATAATACATTGACAATGGAAGCAACGATTTGCTAAAGATGGATCAAATAGTTCTCATGAAGACTACATATTTGATGAAGGAAAAGAAGTACAATGCACATCAAGTGAAGATAGTGAAGAACTTTTTGATGCAGAAAAATCAAGAAAACCAAGGCTAAACATTAGTAAATCCATTGGAAGGGTGTAGAAATTAAATGGAAATCCAAGAGATTGAGCGCTCGAAAGTTGAAAAAAAAGGGCATTTGTAAGTAAAAAATCTACCTGAAAGTAAAAGAAAAGAAAAAATGCAACACAAAATTCTCCCAACAAACAAAGGAAACCAAAAGGTTGAAGAATAAAAAAATGTCATGGATTCAAAATTGTTAAATCCATTTTTTGGAATATGTTTATCAAAGGATGGGAAGCTTGACAAGGTTCTGTCTTTTGTGATTAGAAAGGACCAGTTAAGATATGGATTGATAAATATATAGCGAGAGAGAGAGATGGTATGGACAAGATAAAGAATGAATGTGGAGTCAATGGTTTTTATTTAAGGAGCCATCATGTGATTTGTGAACACCATAATGGTTTTGATCCAAGGCCTGTGTATTTCCCCACAAGCATGAATTGTTGTAAGGACTGAAGACTTTGATCAAACATACATGTAGTGCATTGGCACAGGGAGTCATAAAGTTGTGGAATGGACCACTTACATAGTGATCTGAGATATTTTCTTCAGTGTTGTTAGTAGAATTGCATAAAATATCATGTAAACCCATAAACGTGACACTTGAAGAAGAAGTAACACATAAAAGTGACCATAAAGACAATGCACCAATATTTGATAATGGATTTTGTCTTATGTGAGCTACATCTTTGGGTCCAAATTCAAAATGGACAGGCCTCTTCATTCATCTCAGCAAAAAGAAAGGCAAGTACATAGAAAAATACATCATTGTATCTCATTTCTTGGAGTAACCTGAAAATGGGTTGCTCAAATCCCAAATCTAACCACACCGGTGAAATCCTTGTAAAATTCTAAGTAAAACAAGTATAAACTCAACCAGGTTTTGATGCCGTCAACTATGGACCCCCCGGAGAATATCCAAGATTCCACAACAAAATATTTTAGGAATATTCCTGAGATTATTTCAGGGAATATTCTTCTCAGTCTGTGCACCCGTAGGGTTCCACGACCTCCTAGTTCTTGTGCCTGCAGTTCCTTCTACCCAGTTCCACGTCAACCCCTTTCTCCTCCCTATGTTTAAATGTAATGGAGGGTTTTTAAAATGGGCCACTATAATACTAACCAATGTCCTGTCAGTTGGCAGTTTGGTTAGCATGTTATGTTTAGAACGTTGTTGTACCAGTGGGTTGCGGGTTCAAACCCCCGTGGTCCAATTTTTGTATATAAAACAATATTATATTCCAACCTCCGCCAATTTTAGCGTGCATTCCACAAATTTGGGTGGTTATGCCAAATATAACCATAATTAAAGATTTTGTAAATTTATCCAAGCTTCATGGAATTTAGCCATTGCTTTGATTAGTCTTCCAACTTGGAAATGTTCCAAACTTATCTGGTGCCAACTAAAAATTATCATTTTTCCAAGTTTGATTTTAAATTTAACTAGGCATAAATTTTGCATACGAACCCAGATTGAGGCGCCTTTTATGTCATTGGATTCTTTGCAACGATATCTTCAAATTGATGTTGGTTTCGCTAATTTTTTTGGAATTTTCTTTTTAGGTATTTTGGGATCCTCCTAGATCAATCATCCCCATTGAAGGACTTTTGTTCCCCAAAAGTTACATACAAATATCATACATGTTCTCTCTCTAATTTACAACTAAACCCATATCCTTTGTTATCCAAAGAAAGGCCAAAATATCAGTATGTTGCGTATTCAAGATATGTTATATACTTCATCACTTTTACAAGTTCTCACCCATCTATGGGGTTTTTTAAAAATAAACATGTTATTTACAATGGTGGTCATACTCAACTACTTAAAAAATCTACCTATCTCTTACCTAACCAAACTAATGGGATTTCTTCTTGTAGTTGGCTTCCTTATTGAATTGCATCATCAAATTATTGATTCAGAGGTGCTTCCTTATGCTTATGTTCCTTCTTTGGGAATAGCTCTGAATGGAGCTTCCAACATGTGTATTTCTGATGTCCACCCTTGTTGCAATAGTTTCAATGGTGTTTATTCCTTTAGAATTTCTTGACCTTATTTTGTGTCTCCTCCTCGATGATATATCCTTCCTTGAATGAATGTATTTTGTGTGGCTCTGGCAAGGTGAACGTGACTTAGTTATTCCTTTGAAATTCTCACTATAACTAGAATGTTATGATGTGCTTTAAACATCTTGCATTGAATAATACTTGTTTCTTGAAGATTCTCCTATCTCTGTGGGTTTGGAGTGTCTTTTTATAGCTTCCTCTCTGACATAGCCAAATCCATAATATTGAGGTAGTTCCACCACCTAGATGGGATTCACAATTCCCTAGCCATTAACTCCTAGGCCCTTTTCTTCATATCCCATTTTCTTCATTAGCTTCAAACCAATGACATTGGTGTGCCTTTAAAATGCACCAAAATCATCATCATAATGAAAAAATGAAACTGAAGAATCATAAACATTTTTTACCTCAGTTGTCGGTTCCAAAGTGGGTGAGGATTGCATCACTAAGCCTTCATTGCGCTTAAAATTTTCCAAGTCCTCTTCTGTGGTTTTTAACTGAAGTTATAATCCCTTCTTCTCCTCTTATCCTTCTTGTAGTAGTTGTTGGTGCACTAATATGACTATGAAAATCAATCTTAATACCTACATAAATTATCAACTAAAGATATGTCTGTTTATTTCAAGAGTGTTGGCACTGTCTATGCAAGTGAGATCAAAGGCTATTTTGGAATAAAACAATTCTAAATCGTTACAATAACTAATCTCTAATTCTCTAAGTTCAATCTAGAAAAATTCAAAAGAAAATCTTAAAGCAATTCCAAACCATAAATCTTGATCTAATCTCAACTAATTTATAAACAAACTGAATCCAAACGCATGAATTGGAGGAATCACACTTAAAGAACTACTGCGTGATATTAATAACAATTTATCTAATGAAAATACAAACTACAATAAATGAATAACAATCAACTATTCAAGCCTTTAATTAAGAATGACAATAATTAATCACTCGATATCTATAGTGGCATCACTCGAAAAGAACAGAAATTAAATGTAATGCTTGAACTTCTGAAAAATTCATTAAAGAAAAATGTGCAATTATAAAAGTAACAACATCTAAGTTTTATCCCAAAAGGTAAAGGTAAATTCTAAAAATGAATTATAACATCACACTTCAATCAAAATGACAATATAGAGTAATTAATAATATTAGAAACGAAGGAAATGATTATGGCACAAAAGAAGCAGCAAATCTACCAGCGACCTGGCCCAAAGCCTCCAGAAGTTATTGTTGATAATACTAAGCACACGATTACGAAGAAATCACTATTTTTCCCATTAATCACAATAGTAAATATACAACATCACCCAAATGAAAATACTATGTCTTCAATACAAATAATAATGTCCAAATGGAGTTTAAAGCTCAGAAATTAAAAACCAAATTATTTTTAACCTATCAGCCTTATATAACCTAATGGTAAACTAATAGATGAGAGTGAATCCTCAGGATCAGGAGATCTTGAGGATTTTGAAACTAATAATAATATTTCCACCATAAATTAGCTCAATTCTTCTTTTCTTTCACTAGCCCAAGCGATCAAGAAGTGGTATTCTTTCTTTCTTTGGTCATTGTTGTTCCATCCATTGAAAAATTATTGTACAGTTATGATTTATGCACAGAAAGGCAAGAAAAAGTTAGTTTTTATGCTAAAATCATACAATTTATTGACACTTGACTTTATTCATCTTTCACAATCTTTTCTTCTAGATTCTTCCCAAAAACAAAGATAAATACATAAAATTAAATGATTAATCAAGCTAATATGAGGATAAAAACATACCTTTTCTATGACTCAACATACTCCCCTGTTTACATTTTTGCATTTCCTCGTGAAATAAGATAGTTGAAGTGTAATTGGGTCAGAGAGTAGGTAGGATAAACTTCTTCCTAATATAGCCTATAACCATTCTTTTGTTTAAGCATTGAAAAAACATGGCTCTCATGACATTCTGGTAAATCATAATCAAAATAATATCCTTCAGACGGATACCAGATATTGGGACACCTATAACGACATCCTATCCAGGTAGGGCCCTTGCATAGGATGATATTGCTGTACACATTTAGATGAGCAGCAATAGCCTTGAAAATTTTGTAACTGAATGGCTCTCGGTTTTTAACATTGTTACTAGAATATTTCCGCCTCTGTTTCGCTACCAACAGGGCCTCTTCTTTAATATCCTATAAATATTCTCTTCCAACCTATACAACATCTTCATGGAGAGGTCCCAATGTGGCCACAACTCCTTATTGTTACATAAACCTTTTTTGCTGAATGAAAAGGTGTAAAGGTTTATTGGGTTCTTCTCTAACCCATAAATCTAGACCATGCTCACTTTTTTGAAAATAATTATAGGCCTTGGCCCACTCAAGCTGGTTAGAAGAAAAATAAAGGAAGGATTTGAATTGAAAATCCACAATAGAAGGGCTAGGATTAGCATCCCTTTCATCTTCTAAGAAAAAATCATGCAAGTATTATTCAGAGAGAAGGTGTTTTACCTTCTCATCTTATTCCTTGCAGCATTGAATAAATTCTGAAGTAGTCTTAAATTCACTTGGTTTACCAGCCATGAAATATTTAATATTCAGTAATAAGTATATTTCCAGTAAACATAATGCATAATTGGTGGCTGGCGATCAACAAGACAAAACATCATAATAAATAGAAAATTTGGTTTCAATTTGCTCCATGGCTTTTTTAATCTGGATCTGCACTTTCTTCACTTTCTCTTCCCTATTTCCGATACTAGCAAAAGTCTCGTCCTAAGTTGCAGTAAGTGTATCAAGTTTCTTTAATTATTCTTGGTGCGTTTGTAAAGGTGCCACTTCTTTTTGGTGTTGAGCCAACAGCTGTTGGTTCCTTGTTAATTCATTTTGAAATTTCAAGATAACAACTTCTCTTACCAGAGGGACATAATGAGGTGTTTCTTCTGTCTGAGCTACATTGTGATAAGTTGTCACAAAAATCAGTTTGAACAGTGATTTCCACAGTATCGTTTGTTTCTTGCGGAATACAACAATCTATCTAAGCATTTTATACAAAATATGTTTGAACAAAAACATTCATAACATTCACAGAAAAGTTTTTTTAAGTATCCATTGAACAAACACAAAGATTTTTGGTTTGAGTTCCAATATCCTTAGTGGAACATTTCTCTGTTTGGGTTCCAATGGTTTCTAATTCCACTTTCCATTTTCGAGCCTTATCCGCTCCCTTCAACCATTTTCTTAATATTTTAATCCTTTTGTTCAACTTCCTATTCTTTTTACTCAACGTTTTCATCCTAGCATTGTTTATCTTCTCCTCCTTCTTTATGGGGTTTTTGATTGGAGAGGGAACAACTGTGTCTAGTTCTAGTAAAAGAGAAGTTGTGCCAATGTTAGGGTCATTTTCCAATGGAAAAAGTATCTCTTGATTGATTTTCAGATTCAAAATATCTTTCTGCATGAGTTTCTCTCTTAGGATATTCATATATAAATGGAATTGGTTCCCCTTGTTCTTGGAAATCTTCCATTTCTTTAGTATATGGAAAAAATTATGTGTGGTCGGAACTACCTACAGAGGCATATCAGTTAAGGGTATGATCTTGACCTTGAGAATGTTCAAATTAGCCTCCTTCCTTAAAGAGTGTTCCCAAATTTTCTAATACTTAGGCCACCTCCTCCTCATCGTCTAATGAAAAGGTGTTTTGAGGGTTTGCAAGGGGTGTATGAGACGACCATGCTTCATCTATTGGATTCGTGGTATATTGTCGTGAGCTTAGCCTTGCAGAATGCCTCTATTTTTTTGGGCTATAGGCTAAGGAATAAGTACTCCTTTTTCTTGCCCTTTTTTGGATTTATGCCTCTACAATGTGTTGTTCTAATTCATCAATATTCCTATCATCTACCCCTACATTTGCATCTGGGTTTTCCTCTGATAAGGGTAAAGTAGGATTTAAAAATTCATCTCAAGTCAATTGTTGTTGGGAAAGTTCATGAATAATAATGAGCTTAATCAACCCATGATGGCTGATGGTAGAATGTGGACTTTTGGCTTTTCTAACCTGACTAGAAACATCATGCAATAAGGAATTTAAAAATAACGGTAGGTTAACTATGATTTTCTAACTAATAATTGCTAACAATTTAAGTTGTCTAGGCTTTACCACATATTAACTACCATCACAGGTGATGTATCTCTAAACGATGGTCTCTAGTTCTCATCATGGTTCCTCTAAATATGCGGGATGAATTCCTTTTCCTTTATGTATCAGTTCTTCCTCTAGGTCCTTAAATACTGTGACTGCTTCATGTTGGACACCTAATCCTCAACGGGTAGGTGTGGAAGCCGAATAATCATAAATGAGTCCAAGTGAAATTGGAATGTGGAATCCAAGGGTCACACCATTGTATTATAAATATACATCATGTTAATAGTAAGGCAACTCATGCCTTTCTTTCCTATGTGTGTTTACTTTCCCATTCACCATGCGTGTCTTTAACATGGTATTGGAGTGGGCGAATTCTGGCCCTAGGTTGGTTTTGTGCCTTTGTGGCCGCTCTCTTTGAATGTCAGTTCTACCATTAGTTCTATGTTTCATGAGTGTCATGTTAGCTACATTCCGGCTTCAATTTCTGCCCAGTTCTGTAGCTTATCCAAAAAAAAATGTTACAATTAACAAAGAGTGAATTTTGTTAGCTATATTCTAGCTCCAATCTATGTCCACAATAAGCTGGACCAATTTCTCTTAATTTTTCTGGGAAAATAAAGTCTCTCTCTGCACATGCATGTTCTATTGTTGTACCACTCTTTCCACTTCGAAAAGGTACCATACCACGCTGCCCACACCTGTATTTCACCATTGCATGCTACCTCCTCCACGCCAGGCCTCCAATTTTTGGTGCTCGACCCTTGCACCCCGCCTTTTCCATACCTTTGGACTCTCGATGGTTGAAGCATTGAATAATTGGAAGGAAATGGTTATGATGGTCCGTCCTATGATGGACAAGGCCGAATATTGATAACAATTTGTGCAAGGAAAGGATCC
The DNA here is from genome assembly GCA_034641835.2 of Pinus albicaulis. Classification (NCBI taxonomy): domain Eukaryota; kingdom Viridiplantae; phylum Streptophyta; class Pinopsida; order Pinales; family Pinaceae; genus Pinus; species Pinus albicaulis. Next base: position 82,034 of record JAXQQM020057761.1, read on the forward strand.
TTGATGTCCTGGACTGCAATAAATCATCCCTGATATTCACTAGTTTAATTATTTCATTCGGCATGATGTCTCTGGAAAATATACTTGGACGCAAATAAATTTCGATGAAGAGGCAATGATAATAATATGAGAAAAATGGTTGTGATTCCTCTTCAAATGTTGTGATGGTTATTTTCCTGCATTGAACTGAGACTGGAAAGGGTTGTTTCACTTCCTAGAAGCACAATAACCTATGTTATGTTGCGCAGTGGAAGAGTGGTAAGCCTGGAGTTTATTTTGTTAAATGGCGATTGTGACTGTATATTGGTGTTAACTGCATATTACTCTTTGTAACTATTTACTGCTGGCATATTACTCTTACTATGATTGTTGCACCATCGTTCCATTGGTATATCTCTCACTGTCACTGCTCTCCTCTCGCACAATACCACCCATCACACCATTGTGCCATATCTCAGAACTCAAAGGACCAAACCTCTTGGATTCAAACCAGAGGCATAACACCTCCCGTCTCAGTGTTACGACATCATGGTGTTGGTGACTATGTGAATCAATCTCCCCATTGTGTAGCGGAACCATGACTCCTCCACTCTGTCATTCACATAGTTGGCCTTACCACTTGGTCCTTCCATACATATATTTAATACCAAAACTCTTCTCTTTGTTAATCACTCCACCAGTTTCTCCTCCCATCATTCATATGCACCGTTCATACCTCTCACCAGTCCTTTTGCACCCATAGTATGGTATTATGTTGAATCAGTTCAATCATACAAAAAATTACTTGCACAACCTCAAGAAATAAGGTGACTTCCTCTGGCATAGTGCACGATAAGGAAGGTGTTGTGAAATTTATTCCAGCAGAAAATTGGAGGTCGGAAATTTGTTGTTGAGTCAGTGGATAGATGGAATTCATGCATTGAATGTGTGTTCAAGTCCTACGCTTGTGGAATGATACAAGGCCAAACTAATATTGTGTATGCATTGTCAACGTGCTACGTTGAGCCCCATTTTCTAAAGGGTTTGGATTTAAGTAGTACTAGAAAACACAATGTAAATTTGTTCACTGTGTTCTTGAGACAAGCACGGAGAAATAAAATGGCCTTGGACTGATATTTTTTCCAGCATAGAATAGTATTTCCCGCTTTTACCTTCCTTGAGAACCTACAAGCTTAGTTGAAGAATTTTGAAGACAACCAAATTGTTTTTACACAGAGTTACAATTCAGTTTTGCTGGAGTTATACAATGTGTAGATGACTAAGGCACATTTAATAGGCTATGAAGAACGACAAGTTCTAGCTGGAATCAATAGATGATTCAAGGGATTTTTATGTCTGCATTACATATTCAACGATAGTTTGATAGGGAGTTGAAATTCTTACGTTTTTTTGAAATCTTCAAAAGCTGGGGTTTGTGAATTAGGATTATTTAGCATCTTCATCATAGTTGTGATCATAAAATGGCTAAATTTCTTAAAGTATTGGAGTTATTAAATACTTTGATACTATGCTCTGCTGAAGACACAGTTAAATTCAACAAAGACACTCTCACATATATTCAAACCTCTGTGCAAAATTCACAAGAATAGATTGAGTTTTTGCAGCTTGTATCTCAGCTACAACAAGAAGAATTACAGCAGTGGAGTCATCATTCTGAAATTTTTTTTGTTCCAAACACTGGGAAATAATCCCATTAGAAACAAGAAATTACAGATGCAGTACCTGTTTTAAGCGCATATTTTTAGAAAGAAGGAAAAATCCAGCCAGCACCTCTTAAGTCCATCATCAGACCTTGGGAAGAGCTTGTCCATAACAAGCACCGAATAGGTCTTGGATATGACAAGGAGTTGTCCTTTCATATTCCGGAATACTATAAGCCCATCAAATTTCAAAGTGTTGTATTTATTCATGACAGTTCACCTTCCACTGTTCTAGATCCTGCTCCTCTTCCAAAGCAACAACAAAAATTTGAAAAATGCCAACACTGTAATCGAGTTGGCCATATGAAAGATCATTGTTTCAATCTTCACCCATGCAAGCACTATGATCGACACACCCAATCTTCACACAGATGCTTCAGAAACAAGCCTCCTACAAGAAAAAAGATTCATCTTGGATGGATCGCTTCTTGGCAATGGGCATCAACAGCCAAGAAGATATTTAAGTCACATGTCAAAAATTGTTCTAGAATATTGAATAATCTTGCAGTTGAGTTTTTGGCATCATCTCACCTTGTACCTGATAGGGGGGAAATGGTGGTAATCTACAAGCTTCAAAGTCACATCAAGTGAGCTTAAGCCACAATCTCTCATTTCATATTCAGAGTTGTAGCTAGAGACATAGCAGTTCAAGCGAACCTGAGCCAAAACTTGTCATTCTAGATTTAGAGTTGTAGCCAAAGACACAGTAGTTCAATCGAGCCTGAGCCACAATTTCTCATTCTAGATTCAGAGTTGTAGCCAGAGACATGGATTCCCATAAGCATGCCTTTGGTTGATGGACAACCTTAAACCATCTATGCGAGGTTGATATTATTCCACTTCAAATAATTTGGAGCACTTCCTCTAGCAGAAAACTTCAGCTTCTTGCCACCCTTGGTAGAGTTCCGGGAAATGCATTAAGAATTCCAGTGTTGGTGTTCATCCTTAAACCATCACAGGTTTTAGACCTCCCTTCTTCTAGGTTGAAGGTCTCCATCTTCAAATATGAGGGACACTTCCTCTAGCAGAAGCCCTCATCTTCTTGCCAGATTTGGAAGATTTCCAGGAACTTCCATAAGCGTTGTGTTCCAGTGTTGGTGTTCATCCTTAAACCACCTCTTTATGCCAACATTTCAAAGAGTTGATTCAGCCTAAGTGCTGCCATGCATACTTTGCAGATTTGTATTACAACTCTCTTCTTGGACTCACACATACCCCTTCATATTAAGGGGGGGAATGTTGGACACCTAATCCTCAACGGGTAGGTGTGGAAGCCGAACAGTCATAAAGGAGTCCAAGTGACCTTGGAATGATGAATTTAAGGTTCATGCCTAATTTAATATAAATATAAATATATGGCTAATAGTAAGGCAAATCATGCCTATATTTCCTATGTGTGTTTACTTGCTCATTCACGATGCATGTGTTTAACATTTCATGCAATAGAACATGTTTTTTGATCCATTTTATACCTTATGAGGGAATTCCAGAGACTTCGGCTATGACTGATTCATAAATTGTTATATTTATACCTTTTAAAGTTGTGTGCCCATTCTACAAATTTTGCAGAAATTCAAGCGTTATTTCGCTATGAAATCCCTTTAATTTAACGAGGTATTGAAGCCAACTGGCGCGCTCAAGAATTTCACAAGCCTGCTATGTTAATCATAATATTGTAGGTTCGTTGTAGATGAAATTTCCTCCCATGGTTGTGCTATTTTCACCTAATTTTCACCTTTGCATGCACCTTATCACAGTTTAGATAGTTTCGAAAAACAACAAATACCCCATACAAAGATTTTGAATTGGGAAATGTTATTTTTATATAAAGGGAGAAATAATAATATTTGTCACATTAGCAAATTTTGGCAGAGTTCGATAATTATTCCGCATGTTGTCCCATAATGTATACATTCCCCCTCCAGTTATAAAAGGGCATCCACGTGCACAATGCATGGGAAAAGATAAAAGGACGAAGTGGCTTCATAAATGTGTGTTGAGGAGGTAAATCCCCTCTGCGGACAGAGGCGATCCCTACTAGCCCAGCAGGGGTCTAGCAACAATCAAAAATGTTATGACGCAAGTTCCTAGTTACGAATGAAAAGACTAAAGATAGAAGCCTACCTGGAATCCAATGCTATGATCTGAAGAAGAGAGCGTTCCCGTTCCTCAGCCTCGGCAGATCACGATCCTCCACGATCTCCGCGGATGGACACCTGCACATGCAAGAAACAAACAGATACAAGCATAAAATCCGGCATACGTAACTAAATATCAGTCAGAAAGGATATTACTCATATTAACATCATTGAAAACAAAGTGGAACCATAATCGTAATCATTCATTAAATAACAATCGAAGAAAGATTACAACCAATGTTTTGACGTCGTGTTCTCCTTCGGATGGGTCTCCAGTCGTTCATGCCTCGCAAAGCTCACCAGGGAAAGGGAAAACCTCTCCTGAGTCTCTCGACAATGGTCTCCTTACTTGAGTCGGCCTTAAGGGAAGAAAGAGGGCTCTTATAGCACAAAGGCTCTTGGGAATTTGGAGATTCAAAGCTTAGGCACTTCAAGACTATCAGCCCTTCAGCCCTTCAGCCCCTTCATCAATGGATGAAGGCTATATTTATAGAGGAGAGGAGGAGGTTGGGATCCCTACAATAGTGGAAGGGAGGCCTTATCCTTTGGGAGGTTCCCCATATGGTGGAAACAAGAGGCCAAAGGAGGAAGGCCGTGGTTATTCAGGCGAAACCACTCCTAATGACTCATCCACGAAGTTGTTGTAATCGAAACTTCGCCTCCTTTTTTAAAAAACTTTCCATAAACAGAGTGGCGCGGGTACAACACTGGGACAGAGCGCCAATTGGCGCGGGCTCAGTGTTAATTTTCCCCCATTGGCGCGAGTACATAACGGGCTACCAGCGCCAATGCAAAAATAGGTGTTTTTAGGGGTCTGCTCAGAAAATGATCAACAGAAGGAATGTTTTCCTCATGGAAAGGGATGCAATGAAGGTATTTTCAAGGCTTGACATTGCTCACAGGTCACATAATGGGTCCTCCATTGTGCGGGACGGGGAATGGTAGGGACGGTGACAAATTACTGTGTAACAGATGCCCCCTAAAGCATGAGGCCCGAGAGAGAGAGAGGGGTGAAATGCTTTACGAGAACATGTCCAACTGAAGGCCCGCCGTCGGAAAACCCGCGCAGAAAGATACAACTGATATCTCAAGTACATGATGTATATATATGGTATGGACGCAACCATCCGAACAGAGTATGCTATAATCCGGATCCAGGGTATGGGCGCAGCCATCCAACTAAGATCAAACAAATAGACTCAGGTATGGTCGCAGCCATCCAATCAGTGAGTCATGCACATAATGATAATAATCCACAATCGCAGCCTGGATTACAACAGACACAATCCAGGGTCTTGCGCTCCATCTCGACCCAAACAGGTACAAGTTCAAGCATGTGAATATGTGAGCTGATGTCGAACATGCAAGAACATCGTCTGATTACCAGCCAATGATGAAAGCTGTTAACAGATGCGAGAGAAACCACCAATAATGACAATGGTCCTCAAGGTACTACAGGTACAATCTACGGCGTGTGAATCAATGAGTTGGCATCGAACACCCGCAGAATCACTCGATCGGAGGCCAATGATGAAAACCCCACGTCGAATGCGACGAACCTGCCATTGAGGCATGCAGGCTCCAAGGTACCATAAAAGAGTCTCTAGATCAACTTCCTGGATAATGAGCTGAAGTCGACAGGAAGTGACCTTGATCGAAGGTGGGCCATAATGTTTCCCACATCATCGACACGAGACAAAGGAACATGATGTTTTTGTTGTGAATCAGGATCGTATGAGAATCAGAGGAAGGTTGATATTTGCAGAGGCCAACTTCTCTTGAACATATAAACGGCACGACAGTGGACTTGGCAGTATTTGACATCAACGGATCAGAGGTCATGGTGACAAGGCAATGAGCAGAGGAGAGGTCAAAAGGGATTATCCAAACCCATGGAGGCAAAGTGAAGAAACGAGATGAGATGTCCCCAACCCGACACGAATGCAGACAAGTGCCATGTTCAAGAGCGACATACTGCCGACGACAACGACAATGGTTCCATTTTTTCCCCACCATTTCTGGCGAGTACCCCAATTATTTTTGATAACAAGCTTGAAGGGGATAGCATATGCTTGTGATATAAGTCCGCCCTTCGGGCGAATCCATCCTAGTGCATTTAACGAGTCCTAGGAAGGAGAAACTCGGAGAACGTCATTTCGACGGAATCCAATGTCATCAGGGTTTAACGAGTCCGACAAAGGAAGAACTCGGCGTCTTTTCATGTTTAGAGAGTTTGAAAAGACAGCGGAAAAGAAAACTCCACAGGTCCCTTTTCGTAAATAGTTCCCCAGATCCGAAAAGGTAGAAAACGATATCCGGGAAAACCTCCTAGTCGCGATAGGCTAGGGTATTCCTTTTTCGTAATCAATCCATCCTAGCCCGAAAAAGGGTTAAACTTATACTGGGTGAATGTCGATTCGTGTCCATTTTAACGAGATCGAAACGACAAGGGCCTCGGCAATCTTTTCATATTTAGAGAGTCAGAAAAGAGCTGAAAGATGACTCCTCCTGGAGGAACGAGTGGTATAAAGGGTAGCTACTGGTTCCGGTAATGGTGGAACTGCTCAAAACATGATAAAAGTCAAGAGGCTGGCTAACAAGACCACTCATCGCAACAGTTCCTCAGGAATGGGTAAAACAACCAAGTGAAGGCATATGATCGGCCAAGCAGATAGTGACAATGGAGTGAGAAAACCAAGGCTCATCTGGCAAAAACAGGCTGATAAAATGGCAATCACAAGAGGTAAAATGGAAAAGGTTTCATTTTTACACAAGCTTGAAATCAGGAAACTCTGCTTGAAGTTGGTTTCATTTTTACACAAGCTTGAAACAAAGATAAACTATGCTTGAAACCGGTTTCATTTTTACACAAGCTTGAAACGGAAAAAAAACTATGCTTGAAAAATTAAGCATGCCCCCAACATGGTGACTCAATTCGAGTACATGCCCCCCAAGCTTCAATCCATATGAAAAGGTAATTACACGATAATTTGTCACGAAATCCCTACAATTCCCATCTCGCCCATTGGAGGGTCGTTTGCAGCGACTAATAAGTAGTGTCATGCCTTGCAAATACCATCATTTCGTCACGCTTTCCATGAGGACAACATTTCTCCTGTTTATCATTTCCTGAGCGGACCCCTAAAAACACCTGTTTTTGCATTGGCGCTGGTAGCCCGTTATGTACTCGCGCCAATGGGGGAAAATTAACACTGAGCCCGCGCCAATTGGCGCTCTGTCCCAGTGTTGTACCCGCGCCACTCTGTTTATGGAAAGTTTTTTTAAAAAAGAGGCGAAGTTTCGATTACAACAACTTCGTGGATGAGTCATCAGGAGTGGTTTCGCCTGAATAACCACGGCCTTCCTCCTTTTGCCTCTTGTTTCCACCATATGGGGAACCTCCCAAAGGATAAGGCCTCCCTTCCACTATTGTAGGGATCCCAACCTCCTCCTCTCCTCTATAAATATAGCCTTCATCCATTGATGAAGGGGCTGAAGGGTTGATAGTCTTGAAGTGCCTAAGCTTTGAATCCCCAAATTCCCAAGAGCCTTTGTGTTGTAAGAGCCCTCTTTCTTCCCTTAAGGCTGACTCAAGTAAGGAGACCATCGTCGAGAGACTCTGGAGAGGTTTTCCCCTTCCCCTGGCGAGCTTTGCGAGACGTGAACGACTGGAGACCCATTTGAAGGAGACCACGACGTCAGAACATTGGTTGTAATCTTTCTTTGATTGTTATTTAATGAATGATTACGATTGTAGTTCCACTGCGGTTTTCAATGACGTTAATATGAGTAATGTCCTTACGACTCCTGAATAAGCGGGTGTGTAATCGTGGGTGATTAATTTTACCACATTGAAAAGTAAGAAACTCTATCGTTTCATATTTTAAGAGTCGAGAAACAATAGAAAGATGACTCTATCTCTTTCAGATTTGATACAAGCGTGAAAGGACAAGCGCTCGACGGTCTTTTCAAGTTTAGGGAGTCAGAAAAGACCAAATGACTGCTCAGGAAAAAATAGGCACAAAGGGTGTACCAAATATTCGTGAACTGCAATATACACCTTGGTTTCAATAATGAAACAGAAATCGACCAAGGACTTTCCGTACGTGCAGGCAATCTCCCCGAATGCTGTGTTCGGTGTATCACGGGTATAGGGCGGCAGACTCGGCTTCCTGTGGATAAATGATTGAAAACCTAGAGGGGTCTCCCTTTATATACGCGACGGTACGGGGAGCACAAGTCCGTACTAGCGCTGTCTAAAGCCAAAAGGCGAACGACAGCTGCTAGGTTTAAAGACGCCGGAACACGTCTCTAGCCTAGACCTCTAAATATTTCGTTAATGTTTCAATGCTTCCTTAGGTAAATTGAGTAAATTTTATGGTTGATCTTCAATTATGTTTCGGTTTCAAGGCCCTACCGTATGTCATATGACAATCTCCTATATGCAGCTACATGAGAAAAGAAAACTTTTCAATTCGATGAATGCTATCTAGTTAAGGGAAGAGCTTCAAACAATGATGCAACAAACAGCAAAAATGAAAACGAAACTTTTCCAAACTAGATGACTTTCACTATCCAAAAGTATTCTAAAACATTCAACGAAGCGAATTATGCAATGTAATCTATGCAAAATTCTTTTTCCGAAAACTATGCAATTGTAATCTATGCAGAATTTCCTTTTTCTTTTCAAATAATAAGAATGCACTCAATGCATTTTTCGATAAAATGAGGATCTACTTAATGCATGCTTTTAACAAAAGAGAATGCACTCAAAGCGATTTTTAGTTTTCAATCACTAAACAATGTGATCTAAGTCCAATGATGAATCTCAAAAACACTTTTCGATGCAATGTGATCTAATGCATTTAAACGAAAAGCAAACTATGAGACGAAAACTAAAAGAACGCAAATCTTCTTAATGAAGGATGAATGCAAAAGAGATGTAAACAAACACTAAGAATGCAATCGTTGTTTCAAAACACTTTGTAACAAAATTCCTCAAAAGGTGACAAAACACAAAGAGGACTTCCAAAGCATGAGATCAAAACAAGGCATTCATTCCCTTTTACATCAAGTAATCATGGAAAGAAGACATTCCAAACAATGAGCAATGTAATCTATGCTCATACGGTGGAAAGGCCGGAAGGGAAAGACACACTAGTGAAGGATTTAGGGAGAAAAAAATCTCAAATTTCACACATCCTGAAATTGGCCCGACTTGTACATTGACAACTAGCGCCAACTGGCGCGACTTGTACATTGACAACTAGCGCCAATGGCCAATTGGCGCGGGTTGCTAACTGACAACAAGCGCCAACGCCTGAAAATGAAAAAACAAATAATTTCTCCCAACCAAGACCAGACTCACCACTTCAAGCAGAATCCAAAACAAACCCAGAAGCAAAGTACTGACCAAAAGAAGCTTCTGAACAAGGGTAACCCTACCACCTACGGGAAATGGCGCGACTGTCTGGCTGTAATCCGCGCCAGACAGGGGATGGCGCGAGTGATGGTGGCTTGTGGCTGAACCAAGAAGCAAAAAACAGCAAAAGAACCCAGCCCAGAAGGCTAACCAAGCAAGGAAAATCATAAAATAATCAAACGAGACAATCCAAACGAGACAGTGAAATCTGGACGATCCCTAGTTGAGTCACCAAATTGTTGAGGAGGTAAATCCCCTCTGCGGACAGAGGCGATCCCTACTAGCCCAGCAGGGGTCTAGCAACAATCAAAAATGTTACGATGCAAGTTCCTAGTTACGAATGAAAAGACTAAAGATGGAAGCCTACCTGGAATCCAATGCTATGATCTGAAGAAGAAAGCGTTCCCGTTCCTCAGCCTCGGCAGATCACGATCCTCCACGATCTCCGCAGATGGACACCTGCACATGCAAGAAACAAACAGATACAAGCATAAAATCCGGCATACGTAACTAAATGTCAGTCAGAAAGGACATTACTCATATTAACATCATTGAAAACAGAGTGGAACCATAATCGTAATCATTCATTAAATAACAATCGAAGAAAGATTACAACCAATGTTCTGACGTCGTGGTCTCCTTCGGATGGGTCTCCAGTCGTTCACGTCTCACAAAGCTCGCCAGGGAAAGGGCAAACCTCTCCAGAGTCTCTCGACAATAGTCTCCTTACTTGAGTCGGCCTTAAGGGAAGAAAGAGGGCTCTTACGGCTCAAAGGATCTTGGGAATTTGGAGATTCAAAGCTTAGGCACTTCCCGACTATCGACCCATTAGGCCCCTTCATCAATGGACGAAGGCTATATTTATAGAGGAGAGGAGGAGGTTGGGATCCCTACAATAGTGGAAGGGAGGCCTTATCCCTTGGGAGGTTCCCCATAAGGTGGAAACAAGAGGCAAAAGGAGGAAGGCCGTGGTTATTCAGTCGAAACCACTCTTGATGACTCATCCACGAAGTTGTTGTAATCGAAACATCGCCTCTTTTTTTAAAAAACTTTCCAAAAACAGATTGGCGCGGGTGCTTAACTGGGACAGAGCGCCAATTGGCACGGGCTCAGTGTTAATTTTCCTCATTGGTGCGAGTACATAACGGGCTACCAGCGCCAAGGCAAAAACAAGCGTTTTTAGGGGTCTGCTCAGGAAATGATCAACAGAAGGAATGTTGTCCTCATGGAAAGGGATGTAATGATGGTATTTGCAAGGCATGACCATTTGCTTATTGGTCACGAGAAACAACCCTCTAATGGGCGAGATGGGAATTAGGGGAATGACGGTGACAAATTCTTGTGTGACAATGTGACGGAAAATGTTGAATGTTCGAGTAAGTATAAAGTTATGGGGAAATGGTCAAAGCAGTGCTAATTATAAATCATAGAAATAGTTTAGAAAATGACCGAAAAAAGTAATAAAGCATAGAAATAATAATTACGAGAAATAATTTTCCTTTGGTGAAAAGGTATGACTAAATCTGACAAAGAAATTAATGATAATGGTTGTTGCACTACAAGGAAAAGACCCTCTAGTGGAGGTTATAAAGGAGGTTTTGAAGTGTTATAAAATTGGCCAAAATTGTCAAAACAACATTTGCTAGAACATCAGTTTATGGTTACGGAGTTTTTGGCGGAGCTTTTAACGAAAATTCAACACGACTAAAAAAAATAGGCGGCCGGAGGTTATTATGGATGTTTTTTTCATCGATGTGCTACCCAGGATTCAATGCACTGATGCGTGTCATCTAGAAGGTGGCCCGGGGCGGTCGAAGGAGCATGCACCAGGCCGTCAAGGTATTAAACCGCACTAGGCGTAGTGTTGGTGATACAATGCATGGGGCCATTCTATTTGGTCTTGGGATTTTTGCAGTGCCCATAGGTTGTCTCAATGCACCGGTATGTAGACTTATAGAAACGCACCAGTGCATAGTATCACAAAAACGCATCGAGATTTATAATTGGTATCGGTAATTGTGTGGTGCCCATAGGTCGTAAAAATGCACCGGTGCGTAGTGCCGCATAAACCGGTGCGTAGTATCACACAAACGCACCGAGATTTATAATTGGTATTATTATTTGTGTGGTGCCCATAGGTCGTACAAATGCGTCAGTGTGTAGTGCCACATAAACGCACAGGTGTGTAGTACCGCACAAACACACTGATATTTTTGATTGGTTTTGGTATTTTTGAAGTGCCCATAGGTCGTAGAAACGTACCGGTGCGCTTAAGCATACAAACGCACCGGTGTACAACAAATGACACGCATCGGTGTTCATTTTGTATTTTTTAGAAACATCGACTTGTTACAGTGCAATTATTGTGATTTTTTAAAATTTATTATTCATCAAAAGTTGACACATCTTATAACAGTATTCATATTAATTAAATTTTTATTAATGAATTTGAATGTGATGTTTGGATTAATTTTTTATATCATATCATCATTATTGTGATTTTTTAAAATTCATTATTCTTCAAAAGTCGACACATATATATCTTATAGCAGTATTCATATGAATTAAATTTTTATTAGTGCATTTGAATGTGATGTTTGGATTAATTTGTTATATCATGTCATCAAATTTCACATCTCTTCATTATAATATTTAATCATCAATAAATTTAATCAATGGTGTTACATTTCACAACAACAATGGAGAATACAATAGAAGAAATTAAAACATATTTTATTATATATATATATATATATATATATATATATAAGACAATCTTTGTCATACAAAATGGGACAGTTATTGGTATCCCTTTGTCTTTCAATTGGGACACTATGTCCATTACATTAAACAAAATGTCTGATTTCACAGACAAATATTTCAAAAAATACAATGCCTTGCTTTGATATCCAAACATAGTGATCATCATTCTTCACTTGAATTGTTGTCACTATTAGAGCTACTTCCATGACTTGGGTTATTTTCAGGAATGTTTTGTTCATGGTGTTGATTGTTTTCTTCTTCTTCACCTTCCATCTACAAACATAAAAATAAACTGTAATGAGTGTATATACATTGGTGAGAATAATGAAAATTGCAATATTAAATAATATACATCAATGTAAATCGAAAAGAAATGATGTACCATTGCAACAATTGACTCATAAACTATACACATTCTTTCAAAACCATGTAACATTCCATCTTTCAAGATTTCATCTGTTGGCGCAGTTCCATACTTTGTTTCCTGCAAGTTTTATACCCCATAACAAATCATATATTTAATATAAAATATTTTTTTGTTCTATTAATTATAGACAGAGCTAAGTAAAACAAGATCAATAGATGCTTACAAATTCCACAATTAATTTCTGATATGCCAACATATACTCACAACCCATATTTAACCCAATTTCAATCAATTCGTCTGATGGTTCTTCTTTGTATGTTAGCACCTGTTTGAAGACATTCAATGATGATTTTTGTAAAACAAATTAAAAAATACAAAAATGAAATCTAGTTAAGTTGTTATAAGGAAGTAACAATTACTCACAAACTTAGATATCAACCCTTTTCTTCCTTGTCGTCCTATTTTATGTGTTGAATGGGTTCCATTTTCTTTTCTTTTCTGCAAGAAAATACTTGAAAATTAATATTTAATGCTAAATTGTTTATTTATTGTACCTAATGATAGAAAAAATCAATGATTACATATTACATTTGAAGCACGTTGTTGTTGAGATGGCTCCTCTTGTGATGCAATTTTGTCCATTTCTTTGACCATGTCCTTTTACACCTTTTTGGACATTCCTACTGGCATATTTCTGATATCAGCTCGTTCATGTTTTGAGATTTTCATAATCTTCCTGAAAATGTAGCATGACAATAAACTATTTAATTTCTATATTGATATATGAAAAGTAAATATAACAAAAGTGATATTTATAAATAATTCTAGATAAACATTTAAAGGAATATTACTTTTTTATTCCTTCTTCTTTTTTTTGTACGTTTTTGCTCTTAAAAGTATGACATGTCTCATTGACCAATTCTCTGGAAACTCTTCCTGTAGTTTAGATAAAATTTGGTTCTTGGAATCATTGGATTGATTTTTGTATTGTAAGTGGAAAGAACGTCTATACATTCATTCCACTAGATCCATCAAACTTTTGTAAAAGTTTTTCCCCCTTTCGTTAACCTCCAGCACCACTCTAGATGAGCTAAGGAGCAATTCATTTTCATTTGCATGTTCCATTTTTTTTTCTTTTCTTAGAACAACATTCATTTTGTGAGTTTTTGGTCCCTGTAGAACATTAAACAGATGTGAATTAATAGATTGTTTGACACATGTTATGTAATAATTTTAATTATATTATAAATGAAAATTAAAAAAAGAAATTCATATTGAATCGATAGTATTTTTTCATTCACCTGATTCATCCTTTTGCAATTTTTCCATTAAGATTTTATGCTCTTCTGGTCCTAGATCAAAAATAATCTTATCGAGCTTCGTAATTTTGTGGATTTTCATGATACACAGTAAACTATACATATTAGTTAAACTTACATATAGTTCAAAAATAATATTTTTTGTAAATAATTTACAAAGAACTTGCCTTTTTTTCTTTTCTTGATGTGTTATCAGTATTTTTGTTACTTGATCTCTTGTCAGTCATTTCCTTATCAATATGAAACCTGTAACATATCATTCATTAATATATTCTATAAATAAATTGTCAACTTTTCAAGTAAAAAAAAAAATATGAAGAAATTGGTGCGCCATTCATGGTGTACACACCGACGTCGGTGCATGGGGGTATTATAAATGCACCGCACAAATAGTATAATAGATCAAACAGTACTCTATGTCAACAAGGAGCACCGGTGAGTTACATGATAACCACCGCACCGATTAGCACAGAAAATAATAAAAATCCTCCAGTGTTAGTTTTTGTAGCATAAATGCCCCGTGCAAACAAGGAACCACCATACGGTGCTCTCTGTCTACTAGGAGACCCAGTGCGGTGCGTTATGTTACATGGTGCACCGATTAACACAATAAAACATTTTTTTTCGAAACAACACGTTCGTGGTGCGCCATAATGAAATAGCGCACTGGAGCCATATTTTACATATGGCGCACTGATTAAAAAAAAAAAAAAAATTGTATTTTTAATTTTTTATCACACAGTAATTTTGCGGTGCACTGGAATAATACAGTGCACCGGTGTGCTCGGTTACGCCGTGCACACAAATGAAAAAAAAAATCTATTTTTTTTTTTAATTCACGCAAGGGCCGACATGGATTGGGATCCAACTATGCAAGTCATCCTATGGGTTGGATGTCTTAGGCCTATATATAGCAATACAGACCCTATAAATTAAAATTAAAAGCCATAATTCTGAAATCACAGAAAGAGGGAGAAGAAAGAGCATAAACAAAAATAATATAAGGTTTGTTTCTAAAAAATGGATTTTTATTTTTATTTTTTTTTTGTACGAAATAGCACGTTCGCGGTGTGCCATAATGAAATAGTGCACCAGTGCCATATTTTACATATGGCGCACCGATAAAAAATTTGTTTTTAATTTTTTATCACACAATACTTTCATGGTGCGCTAGGATAATACAACGCACTGGTGCACTCGATTTCGCCAGGTGCACCGATGAAAAAAAAATCTGTTTTTTTTAAATTCACGCAAGGGCCGACATGGATTGGGATCAGACTATGCAAGTCATCCCGTGGGTTGGATGTCTTAGGACTATATATAGCAATATAAACCCAATAAATCTAAAATGAAAATCCATAATTCTGAAATCACAGAAAGAGGGGGAAGAAAGGGAAAAAACAAAAAGAATGTAGGGTTTGTTTCTAAAAACGGATTTTTTTATTTTTTATTTTGTGCGAAACAGCATTTTCGCAGTGCGCCATAATGAAATAACTCACCAATACCATATTTTACATATGGCACACTGATAAAAAAAATGTTTTTAATTTTTTTATCACACACTACTTTCGCGATGTGCTGGGATAATACAGTGCACCGGTGCGCTTGGTTATGCCAAGCGCACCAATGAAAAAAAAATTACTTTTTTTTAAATTCACGCAAGGGCCGACATGGATTGGGATCCTACTATGCAATTCGTCCCATGGGTTGGATGTCTTAGGCCTATATATAGCAATACAAACCCTATAAATATAAAATGAAAAGCCCTAATTATGAAATCACAGAAAGAGGGAGAAGAAAGGAAAGAAACAAAAAGAATGTAGGGTTTGTTTCTAAAAAAATATTTTTTTTATTTTGTTTCTGAAAATGAAAAAGAAATTGAAAATTTTTTCTTACTGTGTAAAAAAAACCGCAAAAAAAGTAAAAAAACAATAAACATTGAAATTTTTTTCTTACTGCGTAAAAAAAACTGTATAAAAAATAAAAAAACAATAAACATTGAAAAAATTTTCTTACTGCGTAAAAAATCTGCAGAAAAATGTAAAAAAAATAATAAACTTTAATCACGAGATCGTTTGAAATTCTATGGTACAGGGTTTGAATCACCAAAGGTTTGGAATTCTGATTGTCTGAATACTTTTGTTCGAACTTATTTCCCTGCTCCACAGTGCTCTCATGCTTTGTTTACTTCAGGTATGTCTCCTGCAAATCTCTGGCTAAATTTTTTTGCAAAAATAGTGAAATAATGAAAAGTGTTTAGTATTTAAAGAATTGTTTTATGAAATGAGATTTTCGAAAATATTTTTCCGCCTATTTTTCAATTTACCATTTTTTTTCACTTAAAGAAAAGAGAGTTGCACTTTTTTTATTTGTGGTTATTCATCACCGATGCATCACTTAATAGCACTACACTGGTGTGTCCATTTATAAAATGGTGTCGGTGTGCAGAAACGAAAACGCACCAGTGCGGTGATATATACATTAGCACTGATAACAAGAAGTCCATTTCTAAGGCACCGAAATTACTTTTAGGTGTGTGCACCCAAATTTATTCTTGATTTTGCTCAAATGTAGGGAGAAAATATCATAATTATATCGAACGGAAAATTCTTCAAAATCCATCTCGTTCCATAATATTTATCAAAGTCCATCGCGAAGTTCTCCCTATCCATCTCGAGACGTAATATTTACTTCAGATTTTATTTATATTTTCATTATCTAACTGAATTTATGTTTTTTTGTCTATGTTAATCATGAACAACTTAATTAAATTTATAATGTATAAAAAATTGCAGGTTCATGCAGATTCAGCATCGAGTTTATATGCACAAAATATTCAAACAGCTCCAAAACGTCGAAAGCTCTTATCAGGAGCAGCATACTGCAAGGCGCATTTGGTAGATGAAAATGGACAGCCGCTTCACCCAGCCAATTGTAACAATATTGCATCTTCTAGCCACAATCATGGGACAATTATGGTAATAATTATAATTGTTTGGTATATTGATTAATTTAATTATTTCAACGTCAAACCAATTAATCATGCAATATTGTCAACGTGGTTACTAATTGATATCATATATTTTGTACTAATCATGTTCAAATATTTTTTTTAAATTATTAGGATTCTAGTAATGATGAGCGACCTACCTACCATCTTCTGTTGCACCCCACGACAATTTCAAATTGAGAAAAGATTGAATTAAGAGAAAAAATTGGAGAGGAACGATACCAAGAATGGTTGAATCAACCACCGATTCAATTCCCGCTATGTCCAGATTCACCAATTAGGAATGACTACAACAATAGTATCTCTTCACAAGCTGGCAATGGAGGTAATCAAATAGAGGTTGGTATAGATGATTACTTAAGGGATACGACTGCCATGGAGACAATGTTGTTAGATGCATTCCAAAACGATGATCAGCTAGGGGATGATGCTCATATCGCTGACACCTTTTTCGAAAGCCTTAAATTTGCTTCCACCACCCCTCTCTTTGGACTTGGTGGTCAGTCAAAGTCTACCCAGTTGGGGACAACGATGTTACTGTACAACTTGAAAGCAAAGTTTGGCTTGTCGAATGCATGTTTCTCGGAACTTTTGAGGTAAGTTACCATAAAGTACTCCCTTATATAAATTTGAAATATAATCAGTACACTGCAATGAACATTACAAATGGTAAATTTTATGAACGTTAATAATTATATCGAAATTAATGTACATTTATTAATATATTTTTCCATGATCACCAACTACAGGTTATTCAAAGATAAGGTTCTTCCGAGTGATAATGTCTTGCCTGGTAGCTGCGAAGAGGCAAAGAAATTGTTGAAAATGTTGGGTGTTGAGTACATATCATATCATGCATGTCCAAATGATTGTATTCTATATAGAGGAGAATATGCAGACAAAGAGATATGTCCAAAATGTGGGCATGACAAGTATGATAAATCAAAAAATAAGGGTAAATCACGTCTTGAATCCTCCTTTTAAGATAATTGAGGCACATGCCTACTATAATCCCCAAGGGTTTAAAGGCTCTTTCATTGCAAATAAATAGCTATGTTGCGGGGGATGGCATGCCTCTAATCGAAGTGAGTTCGTGATTCTCTGAATCCCAAGTGATTGATAGCCATGATGTTAGGTCCCTATATCACTATTATAGCCCCTTATTATTGTTAGTGTAAACCCCTTATTGTTATTATTGTACCCTTGTAACCCCCATTTTGTTATTATTGTGCCCTTAAATTATTATTGTTAGGTCGGCTAGGATTACATTGTGACCCACTAGGATTACATTATGGCCCCATGGACTCCTATATATAGAAAGGAGGTTTTGTAAATTGTATCATCCAAGAATTGTTCATTCATGTAATGTATTGGAGGTTTCCCCCTCGAATTGGCTCATTTCTAAGGCGTGAATATCTCTTTTCTTCTCTCTTTGGAGCTGGTTACACAACATTTGGTATCAGAGCTTTGGGATTCTAGGGTTTCGCTGCTCCAAACAGGTCATCGTGGCATTTTCTCTATAACTTTTTTTCTACGAAGCTTCAGAAGCTGAAATTTCAAGGGTGCGAAGCTGAAATCTTGAGGAAGGTTTTCTAAAAATTTCAGATCTTGGTTCGCAATATTTGAGGAGATATCATCTGTGGAAGTTAGGTATTTTTTCAGGCTCATAAACAGGTCATCGTGGCATTTGCGCTATAATTTTTTTTGTACGAAGGTTCAGAGTCTGAAATTCATATGGTGCGAAGCTGAAATCCTGAGGAAATTCGTCAAAAAATTTCAGAACTTGGTTCGCAATATTTTTGGAGATATGATTTGTGGAAGGTAGTGCTTTTTCAGGCTCCTGAATTGCATCTCAAAGAGGTGATCGTGGGAAAACTTCAATAACTCTCTCTCTGGGCCTCAGATTGAAGTGCCGTAAAAATTGGTCACAAGTACACAGATTGAAGTTTCTGGGCTATCAATTTCAGAGACAAAGGACAAAACAGTGACATGTGGCAAGTCGTACAAGTTCGCTCTACTGAACCAGTCCAGAATTAGGTCATTGTGGGAGATTGGACACAAATTTGTCTTGGAGAATCCAAATCAGGTCAGACCTGTGGCATTTGAAAGAAGCTTCAGAGGGCTACTACAGGGCTGAATTTGAGATATCGAAGATTTTCAATTACAGAGAAAATTCAATTTCAATATCGAGCTCCTCAAAGCTAGTAAAAGGTGTGTATTTTTTTTCCGAATTGCATAAGTCTTGTTTGAAGAATCAAGTTGAATTGATTCCAAGGGAATCTTGTAGAATAGATATCAATATTGGATTCTAAAGTGGCCCCAAAAAATAATTCAACACCCATTAAGCCTTCAGAAGGCTCTACTATGACTCATGAAGATGAAGAATTGCAACATGATCTATCAAAATTACAAGAGCAAGTGCAACAAATTTCACTCTCACAAAAAGCAACAAAAAATGAAATGGAAGTTTTGAAGAAAGGTGTGGATGTGAAGATGGACGGTTTGAAGAAAGGCATGGAAGCTAAAATGGATGGCGTGGAAGCTAAGATGGATGACATGAAAGACAACATGGAAAACATGAAGAATGATCTAATCAGAGATCTACTACAGAGCTGAATTTCAGATATCGAAGATTTTCAAATACAGAGATAATTCAATTTCAATATCGAGCTCCTAAAAGCTAGTAAAAGGTGTGTATTTTTTTCCGAATTGCATAAGTCTTGTTTGAAGAATCAAGTTGAATTGATTCCAAGGGCATCTTGTAGAATAGATATCAATATTGGATTCTAAAATGGCCCCAAAAAAGAATTCAACACCCACTAAGCCTTCAGAAGGCTCTACTATGACTCATGAAGATGAAGAATTGCAACATGATCTATCAAAATTACAAGAGCAAGTGCAACAAATTTCACTCTCGCAAAAAGCAACAAAAAATGAAATGGAAGTTTTGAAGAAAGGTGTGGAAGGGAAGATGGACGGTTTGAAGAAAGGCATGGAAGCTAAAATGGATGGCATGGAAGTGAAGATGGACGGTTTGAAGAAAGGCGTGGAAGCTAAGATGGATGACATGAAAGACAACATGGAAAACATGAAGAGTGATCTAAAAGCATACATGGAAGGCTTGATGACAAGCTTAAAACCAGAAATGATTCCTAATGGCGGAGATATAGGAGAAGAACCTCCTGATGAGAACAAAATAAATGTTAATCATGATTCCATAAACTCGAATGTTGGCGGAAAGAACCACCATATTCCAAAAATGGATATGAGGAAGTTTGATGGAAAGGATCCTGTAACATGGATACTACAGATGGAGCAATATTTTGATCTCCATAGCGTGCAAAACACACAAAAGGTACGCATTGCAACTTTACATTTAGAACAAAATACATTTGTATGGTATCGATGGCTTTGCTCCCGTAAAAAATTGTCACTTGGTCAATTTTTACGGAGGAAATGATAGCACATTATGAGGATACAAAGAGCAACACCTTCTTTAGCCAATTGATAAATCTCAAGCAAAAGGGTTTAGTGGGGCAGCACATTGAGGACTTCCAAAAATTGAATATAAGGGTAACTAATATTCCAGAGGAACACAAGATTGATCTCTTCTTAGGTACTGTAAAGGATAACATCCAACATGAAGTTCGTGTTTTGGAACCTGATTCATTGGAGAAGGCATTCGGGTTGGCAAGAAAAGTTGAATGTAAAATTATGGCGACAAGGAAGCCTACCACTCAATTCTATAAAGAAGGAAGTGTTGCTACGCCTAGATTTCCACAACCTACAGGGTTGACACCACAACAATTGGAAGAAAAAAGAGCAAAAGGGCTTTGCTACAGTTGTGATAGCAAATACACTAAAGGTCATAAGTGTGCTGAGAAGAAATTATTTTACATAGATTGTGAAGAGGAAGAAGAAAATGAACAAGAAGAGGATATACACTAGGAACCAACCCTAGAAGAGGAAGAAATGAATCCGGCCATATCGTGTAATGCACTGGCAGGAATTACCACTCCTCAAACTCTCAAGATAGAAGGACATATCAAGAAGAAAAAGGTAATAGTGTTGATTGATTCAGGTAGCACCCATAATTTTATTCATTATAAGGTAGCCAAGGAATTAAATTGTTTCCTCTACCCAACACCAGAATGTCAAGTGATGGTTGCAAATGGAGGAACTATAAATTGCTCTTGGAAATGCCATAATATCAAGCTAACCATGGGGGAATATGTATTGACTAGTCCAATGCTTTCCATTCCTATGGGAGGTGCTGATGTTGTACTAGGAGTACAATGGTTACAATCTTTGGGGACGGTAGCTTTTAATTTTCAAGAACTTTTCTTGAAATTTTTTTCAGAAGGAAAGGAAGTCGAATTACGGGGTATTGTGGGGAAGCCAGAAAGGATAATAAGCTCTAATGTCATGACAAAGCTTCTAAAGAAAGAACAACGAGGCGTAATTGCACAATTATGCTCACTAGAAGTTCCAACATCAAAATCATCTATTTCTGCAGATCTCCAACAAGTCTTGGACAATCATTCCAAGGTGCTTGAAACTCCCAAAGGACTCCCACCTATTCGTGATCATGATCATGCTATTCATTTGATTCCAGGAAGTGTTCCTCCAAACATCGGGCCTTATAGATATCCTTACGTCCAAAAGAGTGAAATTGAACGTATGATTGCAGAAATGTTAGAGGCGGGTATAATTCAACCTAGTCAAAGTTCTTTCTCTGCTCCTGTAGTATTGGTACACAAGAAGAATGGATCATGGCAAATGTGTCCGGATTATAGGGAGCTCAATAAGCTCACCATTAAAGATAAATTTCCCATTCCTGTGATTGATGAATTATTGGATGAATTACATGGAGCAATTTATTTTACCAAGTTGAATCTTCGTTCAGGATATCATCAAATTAGAATGAAGACTGAAGATATTCCAAAAACGGCATTTCGAACTCATGAGGGTCATTATGAATGTTTGGTCATGCCTTTTTGCCTTACCAATGCACCTTCTACATTTCAAGGGTTGATGAATTCCATTTTCAAACCCTTCCTTAGAAAATTTGTGCTAGTATTTTTTGATGATATACTAATCTACAGCAGGTCTTGGAAGGATCATGTTGAACATGTTGACAGGGTGCTCAAACTATTGCAGGAGAAACGATTATATGCAAAAAAATCCAAATGTTTCTTTGGAGTACAAGAGGTGGAATATCTGGGTCATATTGTATCTCACGAGGGTGTTAAAGTAGACCCTAACAAAATTAAAGCCATTAAGGAATGGAAAGTCCCCACAACCATGAAGAAGTTGCGAGGATTTCTCGGGTTAACGGGGTATTATCGCAAGTTTGTTAAGAATTATGGGAGAATAGCAGCACCTCTAACAACATTATTGAAGAAAGATGCATTTTCATGGACTCCTGAAGCAACTAAGGCCTTTGAACGTCTTAAGAGGCAATGTGCCTAGCACCGGTCTTAGCTACACCAGACTTCACAAAAACCTTTATTGTGGAATGTGATGCCTCAGGAAATGGAATTGGTGCAGTTTTAATGCGGGAAGGAAGACCCATTGCTTTTGAAAGTCGTCCAATCAAAGGAAAGTATTTACAGAAACCTATTTATGAGAAGGAAATGTTAGCAATACTACATGCACTAAAGAAATGGCGAACTTACCTAATGGGAAGACACTTCAAGGTAAAAACTGATCATGATAGTCTTAAACACTTTTTGGAACAAAGACTATCGTCAGAAGAACAAAAAAAATGGGTCACAAAGATGTTGGGTTATGACTTTGAAATAATCTACAAAAAAGGAAAGTTGAATGTTGTTGAATTTCCCATTCCTGTGATTGATGAATTATTGGATGAATTACATGGAGCAATTTATTTTACCAAGTTGGATCTTCGTTCGGGATATCATCAAATTAGAATGAAGACTGAAGATATTCCAAAAACAGCATTTCGAACTCATGAGGGTCATTATGAATTTTTGGTCATGCCTTTTGGCCTTACCAATGCACCTTCTACATTTCAAGGGTTGATGAATTCCATTTTCAAACCCTTTGGTGTTAAAGTGGACCTAACAAAATTAAAGCCATTAAGGAATGGAAAGTTCCCACAACCATAAAGCAGTTGCGAGGATTTCTCGGGTTAACAGGGTATTATCGCAAGTTTGTTAAGAATTATGGGAGAATAGCAGCACCTCTAACAACATTATTGAAGAAAGATGCATTTTCATGGACTCCTGAAACAACTAAGGCCTTTGAACGTCTTAAAGAGGCAATGTGCCTAGCACCGGTCTTAGCTACACCAGACTTCACAAAAACCTTTATTGTGGAATGTGATGCCTCAGGAAATGGAATTGGTGCAGTTTTAATGCAGGAAGGAAGACCCATTGCTTTTGAAAGTCGTCCGATCAAAGGAAAGTATTTACAGAAACCTATTTATGAGAAGGAAATGTTAGCAATACTACATGCACTAAAGAAATGGCGAACTTACCTAATGGGAAGACACTTCAAGGTAAAAGCTGATCATGATAGTCTTAAACACTTTTTGGAACAAAGACTATCGTCAGAAGAACAGCAAAAATGGGTCACAAAGATGTTGGGTTATGACTTTGAAATAATCTACAAAAAGGAAAGTTGAATGTTGTTGCAGATGCACTCTCAAGAAAGAATGAAGAGGTGGAAGCATTGCTTTGTGCCATTTCTATTATCCAACCAGATTGGATAACTGAAGCAAGAGATGAATGGAAGAAGGACAAAGATGTATGGATACTCATTCAAAGTTGCAGCAAGATCCTAGTACATCTGATACATTTAGTTGGAAAAATGATTCCTTATGGTACAAAGATCGCTTATATCTTTGTAAGAATTCCCAACTAAAACAAAAGATTCTTCTGGAATTGGACACTTCTCCTTTAGGAGGACACTCAGGATTTTTAAAAACTTACCACGGGGTGAAGAAAGAATTTTTTTGGGATGGCCTTAAATCTGATATTCAAAAGTTTGTGGCGGAATGTTTGGTTTGCCAGCAGAATAAAGTGGAAACAATTAAGACCCCGGGACTTCTACAACCTTTATCCATTCCAAGTCAACGTTGGGAGGAGATTTCAATGGATTTTATCACAGATTTACCTAAGTCCAAAGGAAAGAGTGTCATCATGTTGGTAGTTGATAGACTTACCAAGTATGCACACTTTTGTGCATTATCTCATCCATTTAAAGCAAGTACAGTTGCTACTACATTTATGGATAGAATTCAAAAGCTACATGGAAGCCCAAGGGTTATTGTGAGCGGCAGAGATCCCATTTTTACTGGAAATTTTTGGACAGAGTTATTTTCTTGTTTGGGTACTCAATTAGCTCATAGCTCATCTTATCATCCTCAATCTGATGGTCAAACTGAGATCGTAAATAAATGTTTGGAAGGATATCTTAGTTGTTTTGTATCTGATAAACAAACACAATGGGTCAAGTGGTTACCTCTTGCTGAATGGTGGTATAACACTTCCTTCCATACTGCAGCAAAAATGACCCCATTTATGGCACTTTATGGATATCATCCACGATCCATCACATCATCTTTAAGGGAAAATTCGAAGGTTCAAGCAGTGGAAGATCACATCGAGCATCAGCAAGAAGTTCTCCAACTCTTAAAGGATAACCTGAATTTGGCACAAATCGAATGAAACAACAGGCAGATCAACATCGTAGCGAGAGAAGTTTTGATGTAGGAGATTGGGTATTTTTACGGCTACAACCATACAAACAAATGTCCCTCAAGCAAGCAAAGAAGGATAATAAATTATCGCCAAGGTACTATGGTCCTTACAAGGTGTTGCAAAAGATTGGTACTATGGCATACAAATTGGAGCTTCCTGCTTCTTCGCGAGTACATCCAGTTTTCCATGTTTCATGCTTAAAGAAGGTTATAGGTAAAAATCTTCCAGTTCAAACAGTATTGCCAGAACTTGATGGGGAAGGGAAGATCATATTGGAACCTGAAGCAGTCATAGAAAAAAGAACTCGACAACTACGGAATCGATCAATTTCAGAGTATCTCATCAAGTGGAAGAACTTACCCACAGAAGATTCTACATGGGAGGATGAGAATTTTATACAGAAGCACCCGGAGCTACTCAAGTGTTGAGGACAACACTTTTTTGAAGGAGAGGGGCATGTTAGGTCCCTATATCACTAGTATGGCCCCTTATTATTGTTAGTGTAAACCCCTTATTGTTATTATTGTACCCTTGTAACCCCCATTTTGTTATTATTGTGCCCTTAAATTATTATTGTTAGGTAGGCTAGGATTACATTGTGGCCCACTAGGATTACATTATGGCCCCATGGACTCCTATATATAGAAAGGAGGTTTTGTAAATTGTATCATCCAAGAATTGTTCATTTATGTAATGTATTGGAGGTTGCCCCCTCGAAGTGGCTTATTTCTAAGGCGTTGATATCTCATTTCTTCTATTTTTAGAGTTGGTTGCATAACATGTTAACCTACGTGTCTCCTCCCCCATACATCCCTCCGCGCCAATATGTATATATATATATA
>JAXQQM020080443.1:0-16753 GCA_034641835.2 Pinus albicaulis
GCCATACACATGAGGGATTTTTATAGTCCCTCCAAGTAGTTTCAGCAGTTGGAAACAGTTGGCCACGGGCTGGGGTGGTTGAACTACCTGAGTAACCATCAACCCAGCGCGAAATTAGGGATTTTTTTATATATTTTTTAATCATTTTAATGGCATACGCGGAAAAGTCTAGCTGTACTCGCGTATACACGCGGAAAAACACGGGCATAGTCGCGTATGAGGGATTTTCCACTGTTTTTAAGTGAATCTGTCCAAGTCTGTAGGAATGGGTGCCCAAAAAGCCATGTAGCAATCATGAATCATGTCAAAGTGAGAAATGATGCTATAACAGATGCCCCCTAATATATGAGGTCAGAAGGGGTACATGATGGCCAAAATGTATTATGCACATAGAAAGAACTTCGCAAGGACAAGAGAGGACTTCACCAGATTTCAGCCTGCCAAAAACCAATGAAAGAAAACAGAGAGTCAACTCATGCTGAGGCGGGCATACCCATGCTCAGTAAAAAATACATCATATGGAAAGTACTAAATAGATCCAACATGTATACAAGTATAGCTGAACTGAAAGTACACAATGAATCATCTGAGCATGGCCCGGAAATACAAGTCTGAATCAATGTCCAAGTATCACATATAGAAAGTTGATCAAAGATGGTGCAACTGGATGTCTGATCAAATAAGTAACTGAATCTCCAAGTACCGGATCATAAGAGGTGGATCAAACGGTACAATCACGCAACTCGGGGACCAACATATAGGATGCTGCTGTACTGAACTGCAACATATAAGGGTGGACGACATCACTGGCAGAAACTGAATGGACTGTCAAAAGTGAACCGAAGAATGCTGATGCAACCCGAGGTCTTCACCGATCACTATGGCACAATTCTACATAATGGGAATAAATGAGCTGAAGTCGACCATGTGAGAAATCGTTGGATTACCGGTCAATGATGTATACCGTTAACCAACGCGAGACAACCCACCAATAATGAAAATGAGTGTCAAGGTGCCCCAGTACAATCTAACAAGTGCGAATGAATGAGTTGAAGTCGAACACTTGAAAGAATCTACCAATCGGGAGGCAATGATGAATCCCCACTGTCGATAGCGAAGAGTCTGCCACTGATGACTGCAAACCCTAAGGTACTGACAAAAAGACTCTAGACCTTATTCCCAGAGCAATGAGTTGGAGTCGATGGGAAAAGATATGCTGGAAGGAAGGCATTAAGGCATCCCACATCAGTCCAGCGCGAGTGTAACCCGCAGGCCAAAATTTGGAAGGAATCGGACGAAGTAGAGTGATGGAACCAAAACCGAAGTACGTTTCCGACATGCACAAGATGAAGCTAGCGCACGGAAGAAACCCTCTGAACCAACCAATAATGAAAGCTGACCCAGAGGCGAGAAATCCACCGATAGGGTCAAATGGAAATCAAGGTACTGCACGAATCCCAAGTGTGATAATGTGTGCTGACGTCGAACACAGGGGAAACCACTCAATCAAAGACCCATGATGATGATCAAATGCTGAGCACGAGGTCACCTATCAATGATGGAAATAGGCCCAAGGTGCGGCTCTAGGTTTGCTCTCAGAGAAATGTGTCGTAGTCGATAAGAGACAAACCCGCCGGCAAGAAGTCAATGGGGACCTTCTCAAACCAACACGAGCAGAAGACCAAAACATCTGATGTGATAGAACATGATACTGACAAGATCGGGAAGGCCGACTGAATAATGAGTCAAGAGACACCGCAGAATGGCCGACTCAGGTTAAACTTCCCTTGAACAAAAGCACGACTCATGATGACCATGGCAGTAAAAAGTGACACTGTATAAGTCTGTTATGCAGGAGGCACAACAAACTCTCCATATCATTGGAAGAGATAACCAACTGGGGGAGGACTGACAAGTGAAACATGGTAAAGGCTGAACCTAGGTCAAAACTAGAACCATCCCAAATGAAGGAAATATATATAAGTATATGTGCTTTGTTCAAGGGCGACAAACTGACTCTGTACTGCCATCAAAATAACGAAGATACATCCCGTTCCCGCTCTTTTTGTTATATTTAATTTTTTGTCTTTTTCATATAATAAGCCTGAAAAAGAATAAAAGAATGCTATGGTACAATGGATAGAACGAGTATCAAGAAAGCAGATGCACTAGTTCCGGGGATTGGAACAATCCTATGCTCAATGCAAGGTGGCGAAAACTGGTCAGTGATACTCAGAGGAACGTTCCATCCATGGGTACAAAGGTGTCAAGTTGTGATAGCTAAGTGCATGCAATGGTTAACTTGTACAGAAAGTCAAGGTCAAAAGTTGGCTTAAACATCGAGTCCAAATGAAGCCGGCTAAAGGCCAGGATAAACAAGCAGCCAATATGCAATGCAGTAATACAACTTAACGACACCAGGGAGCCTCTAGGGTATAAGCCAGAAAAAGATAAGTGATGAAGGAGAAGAATGAAGCTTCAACACGAAAGACATGGCGGGACTAAAGAGGACTCCCGAGCCTACATAAAAAGCAGCATGGGCAACAAGTGATAGCGAGGAACTAACTAGGAAGCCCATGTAAAGGAAGGCTCTGCCATCAAGTCATGATTAAATAATCGGCGAGTGAAATGGGTGTAATACTCATGACCTGATGGGATCGACCCTAAGTCAAGTGATCAGTATGGAGGCTAGTATGCAAGATGCAACGGAAAGTGATTCCCTAACCTATATGCCAGTAAAGATCATATACCTGCCATGACGAGTCGGAAATCATGGATCAAAAACCGGGAAAAATCTCAAAATCGTCAAAATGTACCTGAAAACATACCAAACTGGGCACTTCCAAGCAATCGAGTTATACAGCATAAGATAGATCAAAAAAAATAAGCATAAGGAATTTTTGCGAAAAATTTCAATTTTTTAGCCATAAATAGACAAATTACCTCTCATTTGGTTCATTATTGCATAGCTGATTTGGAAAAAGTGCTCTGGAGCTAAAACTTCTTTCGTCAAATCAGAAACAACCGACCGTCGGAATTCAGCGAAACTTCAGGTAGGCTCCTTAATCATCCTGTTTATTCATTTTGTCCGTTTGGAAATTAAAATTAAGTGATTTTCTGCTTTGAAACCCTTGCTAAAAATTGCATATCTGCGCATACGCGGGTTTAATGAAGGCAAGTCGTGTATACACGCGACTGTGCACAGGAAAAGTCGCGTATGCGTAGGTCCGATTGTAAAAAAGCGTGGCTAATGCAAATTTTGATGAAATTTCTCAGGATGACCATCTCATGGAGGGAACGTGAGCATAGCGCAATAGACCAAGAGGTCATGCAGGATCGCGCAGCACAAAATATCCTCCGAAACTACGGATTGTTCAAATTCTTTAAAATGCCCAATATGAAAAGCAATGTGCGATTGCTAGAAATGCTCGTAAATTACTGGGAACTAGATCAGGATTGCTTCATAATTGATCAGATGCCACTACGCATAGAAGTGGAGGATATATATTTCATCACTGGACTCTCCAGAAGGGGAAAACCAGTGGACTTGCACGGAAAGCCCCTGGGAGGGTTTACCGTGGAAGATTATGTCCACCTATATTGCGTAGATAATTCCAAAAAGGTTGGAACACAAATTGCAATTAGAGATATCAGGGATTTGCACATGAAAATCCTCCTGTTCACCATCGGCAGAGTGGCAGGATCTGCCTCACTACATCAGGCATCCAGGACGCAAATGAGCATCGCAGTAGAGTGTTTAGTTCATGTGTACGATTGGTGCACAGCCCTGCTACTGAACATGAAACAACAGCTGACCTCCATTCGCCAAGCAAAGACTAAACACTTTGGCTATGGGACCATTTTGACAACATTCTTCTTTGAGAGGATTCCATCTTTGAGACCCAGAGTGATCTCAACCATCAGCAGCCCGCAGGACCCAAGAATCGCCCGTTGGGCAGACATGATGAAGAGACTGGGGGGCAGCGAAGTACCTCGAACCACATGGGACGATGAGTTCTTCCTGTGGTCGGGAGAATAGATCATCGCAGTGGACGACTATCCCTATGCCGGGATGGATTTCCGAGAAGATCCAGATCTAATACTTCCACCTGGCACAGCATGGGGAGCAGTCGGTAAGTTTTGTAAAAAATTTTGACTTATATGATTTTTTTTGGATTTTTTTAAATATGTATGAAAAATGAAAAACACACATGTTTTTGATTGGATTCATAATGACTGACAATTAAAAATGATCATGTTTCAGATGTTGGACCAGTACGACCTGAGGGTCTCCCACGCCATAAGAGTCGCAGGGGCGAGGCAGAGATAGTGGATTCTGACAGGACTCTCCAGGCCGTGCAGAGAAACTTGGAGGGATTAACCCGCCAAATCCCTATGGTTGCCGTAGAGGACTTGCCTGAAGCCATCCAGAGACGGGTAGTTGGAGTACCCCGAGACTAGGTTAGATTATTCTGCCGTGTGGCCACTGCAGTTACGTTCTATAGGAACACGACTGCTGGGCAGGGACATAAGGAGTAGACAGATTTTATATATTAGATGACTGTATATTCTTTTTTGAGACTGAACATGATGGGGCATAAGCCCAAGTTTTGTACGAGATTATGGATCCAAATTTTGTAAAGTTTTTTGACACTCCGATGATAGATATACAACGATATTTGATGTGATGTGATAAATGTATCAAATGTATGATGTTTTTTATGATTAAAAATTATTGTATTGAATGATTAATATGCCAATCTAAAGCTTGATTAGCTAATGAGTCAGCAAACCAATTGTCAGCTCGAGGAATATGAATGAATGTTAAAAATTGAAATGACCTTTGTAACAAACGTACCCTCAAGAAAAATCGTAATAAAAATGGATCTCGTACCCGATAAGTGTTGTTCAACTGCGACACCACCAGCTGAGAGTCCAAGAACACTACCAACGAATCAACACCCAAGGATATTGCCTCCGAGAGTAGATGAATGACTGCAGTGTATTCTACTACATTATTGGAAGCAGGACCAATGCAGACTCCTCTTGATACCAACAGCTGACCGGAAGGATAATGAAGCACCCAAGCCGCGGAAGCTAAGTTCCGGGTGTGTCTACTAGCACCATCGGTGAAACCAAAATGACTCATGACATCAACACAACCTGCCAAAGCAGATCAAAAACATCACCACCTCATCAAAAATCGAAAATCAAACAGATATGTACAAAACAAAAAACTACTATATACAAAGCAAAATGCCAGGCCAAAGCCTAGGCATAATACTTCTTCAAATAGAGCCCATTTCGGGGCTCCGACAACTCGTTCCCTTTGAAGTCAACCAAGGTATACGCTCCTTTCTTAAGGAATTTTTTAACGATATAGGGGCCATACCACATCGACTTAAACTTTCCTGCCCCCAAGGCATCTTTTGCTTGGGCATAGACCAAAACAAGGTCACCTTCGGAAAAGACCCTAGGCTTAACCGCCTTATCGTACTGAACTTTGACTCGGTTTTTATGTGCTTCATTCATCGTGGCGGCATCTCGACGCTGCTCATCAAGATGTTCCAAATGAAGAAGCCATTCTGCCAGACTAGAAGTGTTAGGAAGAAGCTCAACAACTAATTTAAGGGAAGGAATCTCGCATTCAATGGGAAATACGGATTCCACCCCATGGACTAACTGAAACGGAGTAAAGCCAGTTGTAGTTTTCACTGACGTCCTGTATGCCCAAAGTGCAGGATATAGCATAATATGCCAGTTGGATCTATGTTTATCAATTTTCCTTTGAAGAATTGTCTTCAAGGATTTATTTACGGCTTCCACTTGCCCATTGGCCTGAGGATAATATGGAGATGAATGCTCCTGCCGGAAACCCAATTTGAGAGCCAACTCAGCCATCATACTATTCTGAAAGTGACTGCCATGGTCAGTGACAATCTCTCTAGGAATACCGAAACGAGCGATAACTTGGTTGAAAAGGAACAAAGCTGCAGTCTCACCATCGTTCCCAAAAGTAGGCACAGCCTCGACCCACTTCGTAAAGTAGTCTACTGCTACGATAATGTACTTGTGACCTTTTGTCGAAGGTGGTTTACAAGTAGTATAATCCATACCCCACTTTGTAAAGGGTCCGACAGTAACGACTGGAAAGAGCGGAGCTGGATGAGCGCACATTTTTCGAGTATACACCTGACAAGGATGACACTTCTTGACCGATTCAATACAATCTTTGAAAATCGAGGGCCAGAAGTATCCAGCACGCAAAATCTTTTGGGCTGTAGCAAGCCCAGATAAATCACCCCCACAAGCTCCAATGTGAGAATCATTAAGCACAGCCTCAGCTTCTTCGAAAGTTAAGCAGTTTCTTAGGATTGAATCAACCCCTCGATGGTACAAAGCATCACCAATAATCAAATAATTCTTGGCTAAGTGACGCAGCTTACGACGCTCATCTTTCGAAAAAGAAGAGGGAAACTTCGCAGTCTGGAGATACACAATGATATCCCCATACCAAGGATCTTGTGGAGAGATTAGAAACAAGTGTTCATCCGGAAAGGACTCATCATAGATCATCCCCTCTCCACAAGGCAACTCGGAGATCAATTCCACAAAGACTAATGACTTCTTGGATTTGGCAGACATGAACTCTAGATCAAATTCTTGTAAAATCACAATCCATCTATTATATTTGCCCCCAATCACTCGCCTGCTGAGGACAAACTGAAATGGATTGGCAGCTGCCAAGACATAAGTTTTGCAAAGAATAATGTAATGCCGGAGTCGCTGCACAGCATGAACTGCTGCTAAGGCTAACTTTTCTATTGGGGTGTACCGCAGTTCAGGTCCTACCAGTCCTCGACTAAGGTAGTAAATAACATGCTCAGCCAGAGCATCATCCTCCTGAACCAGAACCATACCAATGGTAGATTCTGCTGTAGCCAGATACAAAAGAAAATCTCTGTTATAATCGGGTGGACTCAGTAAAGGAGCAGAGGTCAATGCCTTTTTCAAGGCATCGAATGAGCGTTGAGCATAGTCGTCCCAAAGAAAAGGGACTCCTTTCTTCAACGGTCTCATATATCCCTTTGTA
This sequence comes from Pinus albicaulis, assembly GCA_034641835.2. NCBI lineage: Eukaryota > Viridiplantae > Streptophyta > Pinopsida > Pinales > Pinaceae > Pinus > Pinus albicaulis. The sequence continues at coordinate 7,094 of JAXQQM020080443.1, forward strand.
ATCTCAGCATAGTTAACGATAAACCTCCGAAGAAAGTTAGACTTCCCTTGGAGACTTTGAAGTTGACGGATTGAAGACGGGGGAGGCAACCGAAGTATTGCCTCAACCTTGAAGGGATCTACCCTTATCCCTTCCCTAGACACGATAAATCCCAACAGCCGACCGGATGTAACCGCAAAAATGCACTTGTTCGGATTCAATCGAATTTTATAAAAACGACATCTTTCAAATATTTGCCGGAGGTGACCAGGATGATCCATCCTCTTTCGAGAATGAGCAGCTAGATCATCTAAGTAAGCCTCGATAATCTTCTTGATGTCGTGGAAGGCATAAGACATGGCCCGCTGAAAGGTAGCTCCAACATTTTTAAGACCAAAAGGAATTTTCTTATATGCAAACGTACCCCAGGGACAAATAAATGCGGTCTTATGTTGATCTTTTGGATGGATAGTAATTTGATTGCAACCAGAGAAACCGTCCATGAAGGAGAAAATCTCGTTACCGGCACACTCGTCAATAATCTGATCAATGAAAGGTGTGGGGTAATTATCTTTAGGACACGCCTTATTCAGGTCTCTGAAATCAATGCACACTCGAATCGTTCCTTGCTTTTTATCTACCAGAACGGGGTTTGAAACCCATTCAGTCAGAGGAACTGGGAAAATGAATCCCACCTTAAGTAGCTTTTCAACTTCAGCTTTGATAGCTGTTTCCTTCCTAGGATTAACTGGACGAAGCTTTTGCCTGACCGGCTTAGCGTTTTCATACGTCTTGATCTCATGCTAGACAATAGATGGGTTTATGCCAGGCATTTCCTCATAAGACCAAGAAAATACATCCCTATACTCTTTAAAGAGCTCGGTATAGATTTGAACCTCTTCATGGGAACATTCAGCTCCAATGAAGACATTCTCGACAATGTTGGGATTCCTGGAGATGTTCACCGGGATAGTAGGGGAGATCACAGCCATGTTCCCCTCAGCATAAACCTGGGCTGGTGCCAAAGGGCTCAAGACTAGGTGAACAGGTCCAGGAGACTGAGGACTTGGAAAACTTGTTTCGACTTCACTCAAGTCAGGTAGGAAGTAAGACCGATGATGAAAATCATCCCATGGTCTATCTATACCTGTCGTCGCTTCCAGGATGGCCTCTTCAGATGGAAGAGTGGTATCTAGACAATCCTGGGCAGAAGAAGAAGTAAGCGTCCAAGCCGGAGCCACATCACCATCCAACTCTTCCGGTGAAAGAGGAGCTGGATCAGATTCTGCAGTGTCAACAATAGACTGATATGCAATCTCAGCTGCAGAAATCGGGAATTCCATTCCACCGACTTGACCTTCCTCCAATGTGGCAGTATGGGAAGGCAAGGTCCAAGGGTCCGAAAAATAATGAGTTCGAAAGAACTCTCTTCGAAGGGGAGCCTTGGAGGATGAAATAGCATTGATAGACACCTTAGGAGGAAGAAGATCGAAAGAACCCATCAGGGAAGAATACATTCCAACTCCTAGATTCTCAACAGGCGCCTTAGTATTATCCAACTTAGGAACAGATGAGTCAGAAGGCGCATCCAGGTCTACAGGAGGACAGTCCAGTTGATCCACTGTGACAATCCTCCCTTCGTGGGGGAAACATACTATTCGAAATAATGAGGATGCAATAGCATCCATCCCATAAATCTAGTTCCTCCCCAACAGAAGGTTGTAGTCCAAGGCTGCATCCACTACCTCAACCTCTATGTTAACGGTTTTGCCCCCAACACAGATGGGCAAAGCCGAGACAATACCATGGGGTCTGTGAGAATGACCATCGAATGCAGTAAGAACAGTGCTAGATGGAACAGCTTTGGGAGATCCAAGTGTCTTCCAACATGCGAGAGACATCACGCATGTAGAAGCACCCTCATCGACCACTGTTCGAAAGATATTGGTCTTTCGATACGACGATTTAATGTGAAAAGCCATGTGATGAGGAAGTCTCTTCTTAAAATTATTCATATCAAACGTAATCAGAAGAGAATTTTTCAGATCAATAGCCCCAATGGCAGTGAGCAAAGCACTGCGCTGAGCCGGACAAGACTGGAGTACCTCTAAAGCTGACATAGCACAACGACTCTGCGCCAGATCTTCTACAATCGAGTAGTTCTAGGCATCCCTCGCGTTCGGATTAATCGTTGACCGCTTAGAAGATGCTTTCGCATCCGAGGCATAGACTCAACAGTTGGCTTCGTGATGTGAAGCGGCTCAGTAGCATTAGGAACTTCCTTAGCTTTCGAAGATTCCTCTCCGCCATAATCATGGGATCTCGTAGCGACATCCACGTGAGCACTCATCATAAAGATATTCGATGGAATTTCCCCTTCCTGGGCACCTCCAGAGGAAGCCCCAGGATTTTGGTTCGCGCCAACAACTAATTGCTGCCCTTGGGGAAAAGGGTTTGTTAGCACAGCCCGGGAACTAGAAGAACCCTGCTGAGATAATAGGCGCTGAGCATCCTGAATTTTCGGGCAAAGGTGCGTGAGATGGTCTCCAGCACAAAGCTTGCATGGAAACTTCACTTTATTTTTCTCCTTTTGACCCTCACCAACACGCTCGTTGGTTTTATTTTCATTGCCCTTCCCGTTCTTGCCCTTCTTCTTGTTATTACGTCCCTTCTTCTTCCCATCGGATTGTTGATTTCCTTTGGGATCAGAAGCTTGGACATCATTTATGGACAAAGACTGGGAAGGTGATGAATCAGCAGGCACAGCCTGACCAGAAGGAGCAGATTGTAAAGACAACTGCTGCAGTTGAGAAAGCAGGCTGGCTGCACTACTATTGACCGATCCGACAAGCCCGTCACCATGCGGACCAGGTTTAGTTTTCGATAAATCCAATTTGGAGCGAGGAGCATTGGGCAAATACTTATAAAGCATCCCAGACTGAGAATAGATCAGTTCTAACTGCTGGGCCCTAAAAATGGCCTGCTCCTCGGAAAATACCCCAGATAGGGATACATCCTTTGAAATGTCTGACTGCAGTGATTTCAGAAACCACTCGAGAAGGAACTCACCTGGAATATGGGCTTTGATAAGCCTCTTCCTTCTCCTCCATTCCTGAATGTGATCAGAAATGTGAGTTGCCTCATCCTGCTTAAAATTAGCCAAGAGTTCAGTCCCAGCCTCATATCTGACAGGCAACTGAAAATGGTTAAGAAATGTGACAGCCAGTTCTCCAAATGTGGCGAAACTGCCCCCAGTGAGCTCTATATACCATTTGGCAGCATTTCCAGTTAGGGTGCGTTGAAATAATCTCAACCTAATCGAGTCATTGATCAGGGAGTTCGAAGAGCACCATAAGTGGAAAGTGGTGATGTGGTCTGCCGGATCCTCTCCATTCTTACCTTCAAACTTTGGAATGTCTGAAGGAAGTTTGGTCAGGACCAGAGGCCACCCCGGACTATAACGAATCGGGTCATTAGTTAACTTCGATAAGTCTGGCAAGTTTAACATTGCCAGAAACGGTAAGCGAGGCAGAGCCTGAGGATTCCATCCTTGATGGGATGGATTCCCAACATTCTGAAAAGAATAGCCTGGATTTGATGAGGCACCATGCTTCCAGAAAGAACTCGTAGAAAACAGAGAAGAACCTCCTCCCCACGCTGAGTTACCAAAACCCAGACCAGTTCCCCCCGCTGAAGTATTGACTGAAGAGGAAATCCCCTGGTAGGGGTTCCACGCATTAGACAGAGGAGAAAAAGACTGATAAGCACTCGATGAAGGGAAAGAAGAATTCCCTTGATGACCTGCGAAGAACTGATTCCCTGCCCCATCCATTGTAAACACAGGATTCCATCCCGTAAAAGTAGTCGAACTTTGCCCCCCAGACCAAGGGTTGAAACTCTGGGTCTGGGACGTAAATGGAAACGACCCTAATGAAGGATTGGAACTGGGAATATGCCCAGTCCCAAAGGGGAAACCCTGAAACGAAGTTGATCCACTAGCCATGTTAGACATGGGCGTAGATCCAGCTGCACCGGCGGAAAAGGAAAAAGAGGGATTTCCACCAATGGACATCCCTGAACAGAAGGGACCAGAATGAGAAGCATATGCTTGGGTGAACCCAGAGCCAAACATAGTAGTGCTAGAAGCAATCGAAGATGAAGCAATAGTGCCCCCTGCCTCGACAGAAGCAGGGGTCTGAATGCCTGCAGCACTCACGGTAGAAGCCGCGTTCCCAGTCGTGGCCATCGAAAGATAAGAATGATATGGAAGATCCGGCGGTCTCTCAGACTCCGGTCCGATGTACTGAAGAACAAACGGATGATCAGGAGGAAGAGGAGATGGACCTGTAGCAGGAGGCTCAGGTATATCTTCTATCTGAAAATCTCCTTCCTGAGGAAACAACACTCGCGAGGTGAGCGGAACGCTCCTCTCGGGACCGACACCGGAATCAGCAACGAAACCTTCAGATCTTGGTGGAGGATCTCTCTCCACAGCGTCAGACTCAACAGGGTGGTAACCACCTGCTAAATCGCTCCTACGCCTTCTCGAAGAAGGCTCTGCACTCTCGGGAGATAACCCCCGGATTCTCCTCGAACGTCGAGGCGCTTGATCAGCCACTTTTATAGATTTATTAAATTAGACTAAAAAAAGTGAAAAACTAGGCAAGCTAGGAGCAATCCGAAAGCAGTCTGGGATGATTAGGGCCCAGAACAACTAGCGAAGGTATCAGAAACAGTTACGCCGACCTCCTAACGACAGCCTTTGCCGGCTCAAGCACCCAAGCTTCGCAAGGGCACCCCCCAGAAGTACTACTGAAATTGATGCGACGTCTGCCTCAGGTACCACGGGTATTCCCCCCCGCAGTCTGTTGTGTAACCAGCTCCAAAAATAGAAGAAAAGAGATATGAACACCTTATAAATAAGCCACTTCGAGGGGGCAACCTCCAATACATTACATAAATGAACAATTCTTGGATGATACAATTTACAAAACCTCCTTTCTATATATAGGAGTCCATGGGGCTATAATGTAATCCTAGTGGGCCACAATGTAATCCTAGCCGACCTAACAATAATAATTTAAGGGCACAATAATAACAAAATGGGGGTTACAAGGGTACAATAATAACAATGAGGGGGTTACACTAACAACAATAAGGGACTATACTAGTAATATAGGGACCTAACATGCCCCTCTCCTTCAAAAAAGTGTTGTCCTCAACGCTTGAGTAGCTCTGGGTGCTTCTGTATAAAATTCTCATCCTCCCATGTAGAATCTTCAGTGGGTAAGTTCTTCCACTTGATGAGATACTCTGAAATTGATCGATTCTGTAGCTGTCGAGTTCTTGTTTCTGTGACCGCTTCAGGTTCCAATATGATTTTTCCTTCCTCATCAAGTTCTGGCAATATTGTTTGAACTGGAAGATTTTCACCTATAACCTTCTTTAAGCATGAAACATGGAAAACTGGATGTACTCGTGAAGAAGAAGGAAGCTCCAATTTGTATGCCATAGTACCAATCTTTTGCAACACCTTGTAAGGACCATAGTACTTTGGCGATAATTTATTATCCTTCTTTGCTTGCTTGAGGGACATTTGTTTGTATGGTTGTAGCTGTAAAAATACCCAATCTCCTACATCAAAACTTCTCTCGCTGCGATGTTGATCTGCCTGTTGTTTCATTCGATTTTGTGCCAAATTCAGGTTATCCTTTAAGATTTGGAGAACTTCTTGCTGATGCTCGATGTGATCTTCCACTGCTTGAACCTTCGAATTTTCTCTTAAATATGATGTGATGGATGGTGGGTGATATCCATAAAGTGCCATAAATGGGGTCATTTTTGCTGCAGTATGGAAGGAAGTGTTATACCACCATTCAGCAAGAGGTAACCACTTGACCCATTGTGTTTGTTTATCAGATACAAAACAACGAAGATATCCTTCCAAACATTTATTTACGATCTCAGTTTGACCATCAGATTGAGGATGATAAGATGAGCTATGAGCTAATTGAGTACCCAAACAAGAAAATAACTCCGTCCAAAAATTTCCAGTAAAAATGGGATCTCTGTCGCTCATAATAACCCTTGGGCTTCCATGTAGTTTTTGAATTCTATCCATAAATGTAGTAGCAACTGTACTTGCTTTAAATGGATGAGATAATGCACAAAAGTGTGCGTACTTGGTAAGTCTATCAACTACCACCATGATGACACTCTTTCCTTTAGACTTAGGTAAACCTGTGATAAAATCCATTGAAATCTCCTCCCAACGTTGACTTGGAATGGATAAAGGTTGTAGAAGTCTCGGGGTCTTAATTGTTTCCACTTTATTCTACTGGAAAACCAAACATTCAGCCACAAAATTTTGAATATCAGATTTAAGGCCATCCCATATTTCTTCACCCTGTGGTAAGTTTTTAAAAATCCTGAGTGTCCTCCTAAAGGAGAAGTGTGCAATTCGAGAAGAATCTTTTGTTTTAGTTGGGAATTCTTACAAAGATATAAGCGATCTTTGTACCATAAGGAATCATTTTTCCAACTAAATGTATCGGATGTACTAGGATCTTGCTGCAACTTTTGAATGAGTGTCCATACATCTTTGTCCTTCTTCCATTCATCTCTTGCTTCGATTATCCAATCTGGTTGGATAATAGAAATGGCATAAAGCAATGCTTCCACCTCTTCATTCTTTCTTGAGAGTGCATCTGCAACAACATTAAGCTTTCCTTTTTGTATATTATTTCAAAGTCATAACCCAACATCTTTGTGACCCATTTTTGCTGCTCTTCTGAAGATAGTCTTTGTTCCAAAAAGTGTTTAAGACTATCATGATCAGTTTTTACCTTGAAGTGTCTTCCCATTAGGTAAATTCGCCATTTCTTTAGTGCATGCAGTATTGCTAACATTTCCTTCTCATAAATAGGTTTTTGTAAATACTTTCCTTTGATTGGACGACTTTCAAAAGCAATGGGTCTTCCTTCCTGCATTAAAACAACACCAATTCCATTTCCTGAGGCATCACATTCCACGATAAAGGTTTTTGTGAAGTCTGGCGTAGCTAAGACCGGTGCTAGGCACATTGCCTCTTTAAGATGTTCAAAGGCCTTAGTTGCTTCAGAAGTCCATGAAAATGCATCTTTCTTCAATAATGTTGTTAGAGGTGCTGCTATTCTCCCATAATTCTTAACAAACTTGCGATAATACCCTGTTAACCCGAGAAATCCTCGCAACTTTTTTATGGTTGTGGGGACTTTCCATTCCTTAATGGCTTTAATTTTGTTAGGGTCTACTTTAACAGCAAACTATAAAGAACTTTGAAGCAAACTGATAAGCATATTCAAAGGGCAAGATCGAAAGAAGGCCTCTTTGACTTAACCTAACAATTAATACATCAAAGAGAGATTTCAAGACAGAGTTTAGATGGCTTTAAACAAGCAGAGCTTACCATGAATCATGTTTATAAACTAGCATATTAATCCAATAACGAAATAGACAAGCTTAGGTGGGCCTAAAGAGCAACGAAGAATTCTTTAAGCTAACCCAGCAGAAGAAAACATGAAAACAATAGCTAACAGGAGGATTGAGGTGCCTCAAACAACATTTCTCATCCTATATTCTTCAGAGCTATTGCAAAATAGAAAGATGGACATATGGAAAACAAGAAAAAACATGAACATATGAGAGATACATTATCATTAACTAAACTCAGGGATCCTGCAAGCAAGCCTTCATCACCATCAATCAAGGCAATCCATCCACAAGCTCCATAACACTAAATTGTTCTTCAACTTCCAAAAACAATGTATTTCTCTTAAACACATCAAGTTCCCCTCCATTTACAATGAATCCTCATGCCTTATATAACAAGCAAGGAAGAAGGAAGCCTACTAGAGCATCTAGAAGCCTATTGGCCAACAAGAAATATCCTAACTTGTTCTTGAGGCCTTGCAAGGCCTAACGCACAAAAATATCTAACAAATATCTTTTCTAGCCATATATAGCAATTAAATTGACTTTTAGGCCCTAAAAAGCATATGAAAACTTGCCAAATGCACATTCCGCCCAATCACCTACAGGAGTGCAGCACACTGTGTCAAAAATTGAAATTATGCCAGGAGCGCAGCACAAAAATAGGCATTTTGCAGCAGTGTTTTGGAGGCCTTCCCAATGTCAGAAAAGGCTCCGATATGGCTTGTTGGAAATCCCTTGAAGTCTACTTTCCATATCTGCCTTTAGTTCTTCAATCTTAACTCTGCAAGTTACCCAAAAAGTGAAAATGTCAAGACTGCCAGGAGCGCAACACATGCTTCGAAAAGTGGGAAAAAAGGTGAAAAAATGAGTGTTTTTGACCCTTTTGGGGGGTCAAAACAACTCCAATTGAGTTGAAAATTGGTGATCATACTCCTATAATGATGGGGAATCAAAAAATGTAAGCCTGTCCTCTTGCCGATGCCCTGGGAAAAAGCACAGCACAGGGTGTTTTGCGCTCCTAGCCTCAGAATTTGCAAAAAACAAAAACTTGTTCAATTTCTCCCAAATTTGGTAGGTAGGAGCCTCATGGGTCCTTGGAGACTTGTAGAGAAGCTTGGGCCAAAATACTAAGCCTAGATTGGTATTTTTAATCTTTTGGTGACAGGTCGTCATTTTGGGCAGTTTTGAGTTTTTTCCTTGCAAAGTGGTTTCTTCATTCATAGTGCTCAGTCATTCTCCTTTGCCAGTTCAAATATTTGTTGGCCTTCTCCAGTTTGGTCTCAAGATGTATGTTGGCCCTTTCAAGCCATGATTCCCTGTTATTCTCAATTTCCATGGCAAGGAGTTCAGTGAGGGGAACTTGTTGTGCTTGGGCTATTTCTTGCTCCCTCTCTTGTGCCAAAGCCTTTCTTAGACCCATAGTTCTAGGCCTTCTTCTAGTTGACCCTCCTCATCCTCACTTTCTTCTCAGGCACCCATGTACTCCTCCAAATTCACCTGTGCTCTTTGAGCCTCTTTCCGGTATTTGAGCGCCCTTGCTTCATAGATGGCCTGCTGGCCACTCATTTGTTTGTTCTGCATTTGCAAGAAATGAATGACATCCTTAGCTATCTCTAATTCAGCTTCCAAATCCCTGATCTGTGCATTCATGTCTTGTAGACGGGAGTTTTCAATTCTTGTTTCATTTTCATCATCACCGTCTATGTGGATGAGTTCAAATTCTCTTTCCTCCTCATGGTTCTCTACTTCCTCCTTCATTTGTTGTTTACCTTTGTCAATAATTTGAGTTGAGGAGGATGGCATGGCCCCTTGCCTTTTGGAGGCAGCAAACACATGCCTCTCTCCTCTTTGATAGGTAATAGGGAAAGGTGCAACAAGTTTCATTTGCAAACTTTGATCATCAGTGACCTTAGGACTGCTTTTCTTCTCATGTTTGATCTCTGTGTGTGCATCTTTTTCACCTTGCTCTTGACTTCCCTTTTGATAAGAATTCTCACTATCTCTTATGCCATCATCACTGTCAATACCCTTGGGATTGTCATCCTCTGTTTTTGCAATGCTAGAAGTGTCTTTATCACTGCTTGGTACATCTTCATCTTCATGAATGTCCTCTTCTTCATCCTTTGACCCACTGTTTTTACTGTCAAAATTAGCCTTTATATCACTGTTTGCACTCTCTGTGGGGCCACTATCATAAGCAATCTCATT